>CAKAOI010047332.1:0-40192 GCA_916701655.1 Sebastiscus albofasciatus
TACAGGACATATCTGAGCGTTTGGTAACATAACAAGGCGCACAAAATCCAGAGTAAAGAAAAACAAGAGAGGAACAAATGAGGCACTACAGTACAGTGTGTGCTAATAGATTAATAGCTAACAAGTAAATCCTGAATAACTCAAAATCACAGACACATACAAATGAACCGCACATGTAGTATAGTTCTTTTAACCCTCTGAGACCCTTAGTGGTAGCCCTACAGTAGCCATTTCATTGTATTGAGACCATTTTTTGAAACTTGACCTCACTGTATAGCCACATCCGCGGTATACATGGTCACCCGCCCGAACCAATCGCAAGCCGATCACGGGCGCAGTTTGTTTGAGTTGAGAAAGACTCACAGCCATCAATCATCAACGTCTCACCCCGTTTTTATGTCATCAAATTACTAATTGAAACCAAACGTATCAGAAAAAAATGAACTCGTAAAACAATGTGATAACTACCTAAAACGACAGAAACCATCTTTGGGAAAAATGTATTTGACGTGTACTTTGACTTTTTAGTTTGGCCCATCCACTAACATGGAGGGGGCGGGGTTTATGACCTATACTGCAGCCAGCCACCAGGGGGCAATCAAGATGTTTTGGCTTCACTTTTGGGGAGCTGTCATGTCATCCATCTTTACATACAGTCTATGGTACAGCTCTGTGTATAGCCTGCAAGCAATACTCTCAGCCCTCAAAGATAGGACTGCACAATTAAGCTAATATTAATTGCGATCACAATTTTGGATTCCCACAATTAAATGAACATCATCGACTGTGATATTGACGTTTAAAATGTGCGTTCTGCTCATAGAAAACTGCTGTATATCAAATCAAGCGCTTCCTAAACTAACAGCCAGCCACCAGCCAATGATCGAGATGTTAGATGATAGATATTATCTATACAACCAATGTGTTTATGATTAAATTTAGAGCACACCATTGTGTATCTAGCCTCTTATTGTTGCTAATTTTGCTCTTGCAGTGCACCAGATTGAAGCATTTAACTTTAAAATGTAGCTAACAAAAGGGTAGAGTGAATATTCCTGTATTTTTTCATATTACAATATATATATAGCAGAAAAAAATATTGCAATGCCAGTTTTTTCCAACATCGTGCAGCCCTTGTACATTAACAGGAATGTAGCACAGCATGGAAATGAAAACAGAGCTCTGTTTATCTTAAGGTGAAAGTGCAATAAAAATATGTTGTCACTAAATTCAATGAATAATTGTGATCTGTATTTTGGCCATAATCGTGCAGCCCTACTCAAAGATGCTGTCAGTTTGCAAGTGTAGCTGATGTTGACTCTCCTGTGACCCAGAAAGCATTTATCACATAGATAGTCTGTACAACACACCGTAAAGCTTCTTCAGGATGCTTTCATCATCACAGCAGTCTACAAAATATTTTAATTACAACATTGTGAATCAGGTTAAAGAAGAAAAACAAAAAGGTTAAGCAGCAGAGTACACACATCTCGTTCTCCTCACGCTTTACGTAACTTGTTCGACATAAAGATATGAAAATAAGTGGGAGCATAGTACATTTCTTGATGCATTAATGTCTAAAGGTTATGTTTAAGTGGCTGGCGGTCAGGTTCTTCTTGTTCTTCTCTTTCACTGCTATAAGTGCATGCTTGAAGTTTGAGTTTGAGCTTGCAGCCTCACTCCTGCCTTTCTTATCAAGAATGCATGTGCATATACTACCTTTAATTACTATAACCGCCTGGACTGGTATATGATAACGCCATAATATAATCTGATTCATTCTGAAAGCCTATTTGCATCTACGCCAGCCCCCCCTCGTATTCCAGATACATACCGCATATACAATCTCCAACTACTTTCTACAGCTTCTATTCATTAATATGAAAATGACTTTCCGGAAGAAGGGAACTGGGAATCTAAAGGCTGATTTAAAAGAGAATATGAGCTTAACAAGCTGAATACCAATGGTACTAACTTCATTCTGGGCTTAGCAGTGACTCTTTTCATATCCCACCATAATGTCCATTCATAGCCAGAACAAAGCTCAGAGCAGCTAATAAAACATTAATATTAGCCAATACAAGATTCCTCTTCTTACACAGAGACGCTTTTGGAATTCAAATCAAAGAAATGTCCTTTGGATGAATTTCTCTCGGCCATTCACATGGCATGTATTGCACTGTTTTGATAATGACATACACTGTAATACACCCTTTATTTCCGTGGCTGTGTTGGTTGTATGTTGGATATTTCCTTGAATAAATCTGCGAAGGCAGGGTTTGAATTTGAACCCTCTAAAACCCGCGATTCCGACTGACTTTACTGTCTTTCAGAGGCTGTAATACGTTCAGTTTTAGGGCTAGAGGGAAGACACAGATATCATATGAAACTAGGAAACCATTGGTACCAACCATGTCATGCTACCATGTCGGGAAGGAGGCTAAGCAACGCTCCAAAGCTGGGCTAAATTTTAGTGAGAAAGAACTGGCATGGTCATTTTCAAAGGGTCCCTTGACCTCTGACCTCAAGATATGTGAATGAAAATGGGTTCTATGGGTACCCACGAGTCTCCCCTTTACAGACATGCCCACTTTATGATAATCACATGCAGTTTGGGGCAAAAAAACATTTTGTCAAACTTTTTTTCATGCAGTATAAATGTATTATTTTTGCCTAATCTAAAATGATCTGTTTGAATATTTCCAGACCATTTTTTTTAAACTTGACCTCACAGTATAAAATGACCTGTGGTGACCTCTAGGATAATCACAGCCTCATGAAACTTTACAGCCACAAACTAGAGACTTAGAGCATTCAGAGGATGGATGGCTTTCCTAGCTAGATTGACAATAAGGGGGTTTCTGAGCAGTTTACACAACAGAAGCGATCACTATCCAATCACCGAAAAATGCAATTCTTGCACAAATGTCCAAATGTCCAAATGTTTTTGAAACCAAATCACAGCATGGCTTTTTCTATGGTGTTCCTCAAGGTCTTTGTGTCTTAATGTGGTATTTTGGAGGGATTATTGATAATTTTTATCAATTTTCGAGTGGAAAAAAAGGTTAAATTTAGCACCAAATCTGTGTAACAAATGGTATCAACCCAAAAATTGCCGCAACTTGACATAATAGAGCATGAGGATGACCATCATATACTTCTATCATAATGTTCTAAACCCTTACACAATTAATTTTAAATAATTAATTAATGTTTATTTATGACTACAACAACTTGACACACAGTGCTGAGCAGCATCTCAAATTAATCTCCAGGTTCCAGCTTTCAGATGACGTACACCACTTCTATGTGACATCTACTGTTGACCTGCTATCTCCCCCTAAAGACCCCCTGTACCCCCCTAAAAAAGACAAAAAAACGGGTACATTGTGGGTCTCAGAGGGTTAATGTGTTGCTTTAAAACAAGGAAATGCGTCTTTATTTCCTTGAATCAGATACAATTAGAAACTACAGCTTCTGCATGTGAAAACAGATTTGTCATTTTAGTGTAACTCTTTGACTCAATCACAAAGAGATCTCGTCTTTCTTGTCGTATTGCAGCCATTACAAATTGAAGTTTGGCTGATTTGCTCCCTCAGAGAACAGCTTGGTTTATGAGATCACCCGAAAACAAAACAACACACGTACTTTCTGACTGCTCCAAAGCAAACAGGGAAATATGCCCCCGAAACTTGTTTGGATCCAAAGAAAAACTGCCGGCTGTTGATTCAGAGGAGGCCGTTTCAACTCGCAATGGAACTGTTGAATATTTCATAGCCAACACAATATTCTGCCGAATAGAAGCGCTAATGAGGAACAATTGAAATCAAAGCCTTCCAACAGGCGACGGAGGCGACACACAATGAAGGGCTTTCTCTCTGTATGAAACCCCAGAGAGGCTTCAACAGCAGCCTAAGCGAGGGAACAGAGACGAGCCCGTCCTCTGCACATCTCACAACCAGATTGTATTCAGTGGCTTCTGTGGTGGTCTTCACACTTCATAGTAAGAACGCTGCAGACAATACTGTGCACGCTGTTCAAAACAGATACACTGGCTGTTCACTTTTTAGTCTTGCTGTGCCTAAACTCCAGTCTGCTCAGCTGAAACTCTTTGAGCCAGTGTGTTACAGTGCTAATGCTCTGTGCACAGAAAAGTGGAAGGTTTTTTTTCCCATCAGGGTTGCACAAAGGTGAGAATAACAAAAATGTTGAGGACATACTGTAGCTGCGGATGCCTACCAAACTTTTTTCTAGTTTCATAGACCATATTGAAAACTCAGTTAAAGGTGAAAGGTGAAATGTTGTCACTCGTAGTGTGAACATACCTTAAGTAGGCGGAGCTTTTAGTAACTCAAATTCAGCCAGAGCACACCCCGCCAGCGCCGGGAGTCACAGCAGGCTGGCGCTGGGTCTACCCTGTGTAACGGCAGCAACAGTAAGTTTGCTGATCCCGGTGGGAAGTCAGAGCAGTCCCATCCGTCTCCCGGAGCTGTCGCACGCCCGCCTCCCGGTGACGTAGTCTCCTGGTGGCAGGAAGGACGAAATGAATATATGAGATGTTTCCTCATTTCTGCCATTTTGGATTTAAACTTAAAAATGAACCCTCTGAGACTGACTTTGCTGTCTTTCAGAGGTTCTGGGAGGTTCAGTTTTAGGGCTAGAGTGAAGCTACAGATATCATTTGAAATGATAAAAAACCTAAGGAATCCATTGGTACCAACCATGGTACCGGGACGGAGGCTAAATAACGCTCCAAGGTTAGGCTAAATTTTGGCAAGCAAAAACTGTCATGGCCATTTTCAAAGGGGTCCCTTGACCTCTGACCTCAAGTTATGTGAATGTAAATGGGTTCTATGGGTACCCACGAGTCTCCCCTGTACAGACATGCCCACTTTATGATAATCACATGCAGTTTTCTGCATGCAGTATAAATTTGTTATTGTCTCCTATTCTAAAATGTTGTGTTGAATGAATATGTCTGCATACTGGGGTCCATAAACTGTCTGGAATTACATAAATTGGGTATCACTGTAAAGCTGAGACTCTTGTGGACCTAAAGCATTCAGAGGATGGATGGCTTTCCTAGCTAGATTGACAATAAGGGGGTTTCTGAGCAGTTTACACAACAGAAGTGCTCGCCATCCAATCGTCGAAAAATGCAATTCTTGCAGAAATCTCCAAATATTTTTAAAACCAAATCACAGCATGGCTTTTTCTATGGTGTTCCTCAAGGTCTTGGTGTCTCAATGTAGTATTTTGAAGGGATTATTGATCATTTTTATCAATTCTTGAGTGGTAAAAAATCATTAAATTTAGCACCAAATCTGTGTAACAAATGGTATCAACAAAAAAAAATGCTGCAACAACTTATGAGACATAATAGAGCATGAGGATGACCATCATATACTTTTATCATCATGTTCTAAACCCTTATACACTTTCACTGCTATCTCCCCTTAAAGACCCCCTGTACACTTTATTAGAATCGTCACATACATACAGGAAATTTGACCTCTACATTTAACCCATCCTAAGCATTTTAGGAGCAGTGAGCTGCTGTAAAAGCATCTGGGGAGCGACTTGGGGTTCAGTGTCTCGCTCAAGGACACTTTGACATGCGGACAGTAGGAGCCGGAGATCAAACCGCCAACCTTCTGGTTAAAGGACCCGCTCTAACCACTGAGGAACAGCTGCCCAATAAACAAACTGTCAAAACGTACACAGTACAGCCCCCAGGTTAGTGGCACAGTAAACACGAAGGCCGACGCCACACGAGAAGATCAGAAGATAGCAGCGTTACTTTGACCGGCTCTCAGAGTTTCAGCAGTTTGGTCGAGTTTTGCGTATTCTTGCCCTGCTGCAGCTTTTTTTTTTTTTTTATAACTGATGACTGTAAATCTAGATTTTCCTATTTCTTTGGAGCCATTGGACAGATATTACACATTGTACCTTTAACAGAGGAGGTTTTGCCCTTCAGAGTGCTCTTCCACATGATGGACTCGAGAGTGTAATTCATAAAAACGCTCTGAAAGGATTTCCGTCCGTGGAAATATTGAAGGTTAACCCCGACAAACACTGGATTGAATACTTCCAGGTACGCAACGAGGTCCTTGGTGTTAAAGGGGAATTTAAAAAACACATCTGTTCTGTTTGAGAGGGGAAACGGAGAGAAAGACAGAGAGGCTACGAGGAGCATCTGTCCTCCGCGGTGTAAATGGCAGGTATCAGGGATGGGATTCCTGTTACGGAGGCCATTACGGATTCAGTTCGCTTCCTGGCAGCTCTCCTCCACAGAGGCGTTTTAAAGTAAATGCTCATGTGCTGCCCGCCTCTAGACACACACTGCGTGGCTTATTTACTCCGATCTCCAATATTCTTTCCCGGACAGGTACTGTATAAATAATGAGACTGTGTTGTGTGAGATGGAGGTATTATGTGGCCGCGTGTGGGCTTCAGGGAGATATGAAATGAAAGTATTGAATGCTAGATATTTGATTGAGCAAAGGCCAACGGGAATTATTATTCTTTTCATTTTTATGTATAAGAAAAATAAACATACAGTGGCACTGTCTTTGTCTTTGGTACAGAGCCAATTACACGGAGTATAATACTGATATTTAAATGTTTGGTGAGAAAACTATTCAACCAAACTGGATTTCCCTCGTGTGGAAATGCACTTTGCATATGTGTTTTTCTCCCTTTTATTGTGTGCCTATAAACCATCATCCATAATTAGTAGGGGTGGGAAAAAAATAGAATCGCCTATGTATCAATTTTGAAATAGATTTTTAATGCCAGAATCAATATATTTTCTTCATTTGAGTCTCTGCTGAAGTAAAATGAAGTTACCGCTTTTATTGTTGTAGTCTGAGTAATGTGACGTCATATTCGTTCCGTATCCGTCAACCAAAACAAACCGCAGTGACGGCAGAGGGTTGCCGTGGATACGACCTGCTCTCTCATATTTTAAATCCAGCGTGGTAAACACTACACATCCAGTAAAGGATGGAAACATTTTTGTGGTACCGTGCGGTCAAGTCGGCCGTCACTCTCATCTCCGTGGTCAAATGGGCCGACGCTACAACTGTAGAGCACCCATATACTGACATTTATGTTAAATGCATTCAAACGGCCCCGATGGAGCTGAACATGGATGTATAAAGAGAACAGAGCTGACGGGAGAGCTAGAGACACACTGGAGAAGTTAGAGGAAGTAGACACGTGTGACTACGTCAGTTTTTCAAAATAAGGTGTTAACAAAGGGAACTGTATATACAAAATACATCTATGGAAATAAGATTGATTGGATTATATTCACCAGAAGTATAAAACATTACATGTCCCTTATAAATTGAATAGAAAATACCACTAATTTGTGAGGGAAATGTCTTTATTCTTTAATATTTAGGTTGCTGGAAAAAATATAATATATTTGACTACAGACATGCTGAAAATCAAACATTATTACTGTATTAATTTCGATATTCTCCAAAGTAAAAGTCCCTATAAGTGTATGATTCAGCTATTTCTCATGGTCTAGTGTTAAAAAAAGTTAACAAAAATTGCAATAAATCGCAATACATATCAAATCAGCACCCAAGTATCGTGATAGCATCGAATCGGGAGATAAGTGTATCGTTTCAGCCCTAATAATTAGTGTTATGTCAACAAAAAATGTCCAAAACGAGCAGTGTAATTGAGGTGAAAAACATGTGGAATAATTCTGCCAACTGCAGTTGAAAAAGCTAATAAAATGACCACTGCAGAGACTTTAATAAGACTCTGTTCTTCTTCAGACATGATGAGTGTCGCGTATGTTGCAAACCTAAACTTGATAAAACAGCAAAGTGTGCTTTAATGACCACTTGTTCTTCTGCTGCATTGAAACTGATGGAGCCTCGGGGGAGCGAAAGATGTGGATGTACAGTATGCACCTAAGTGTGTGGGGGGGGGAAATGGCGCAATCTCAGGATAATTGACTCGTCGCTGTGTGGGGGACGGCACTTTAGAATATCAAAGTATTTTGTGAAGCAGGCGAGGCAAACCTCACGACAGCTACCTTTTGGTGGTTGCATTTCGCCGTCTAAATAATACAAATCTCTCCACAGAGATGTGTTACGACGGGAGAGGGAGAGCAACTTTGACGCTAGGGTTTAGAGTAATGATGAATTCTGAATGAAGCGTACCTCTGAGAGAGCGAACGCTATGCAGAGGCAGCGTCTCTGAAGAGGAGGTTTGCAACACAAGTCAGCAGCAGAAATAAGTAATAAGTGGTGTGATTTTTGAAAGGGATGACGCAAAGCCGGTACAGAAAGGCTTTTGAGGCTGTATGGATGTAAACCATACCAGAGCAGGGAAGTAAACATTTACTAACTCCACAAAGGGTCGAAACTAAAGAGGTCAAATATGCATGTCATGAAAAAAAAAGTATTTTCCAGCTTCATTTAACAGTAAAATAACTGTTAACTATCAATTTACCATTTATAAATGATGGTTATGATGAAGTGTTTCTGCTGCAAGGCTCTGCAGGAGTTTGGTCAGAAAAAGCTTCATGGAAATGATATTATGGTTACTGCAGCTGGAGTGGTGGTGGTGTTGGTGTTGGTGGTGGTGCGTCTCTGAACTCTCATCAGGTCCCAGAGAACAAGATGTATGGGTTAAGTGGTCACCCAAGAGATCTAACCACAGGAGGACGGAGTCTCAAGGTTGTGGGATCTGACAGCGTTCTCTCTGTGAGAATATGTACATGAATGTGCAATATTTTGTTTAACTATCCTCTTTATCTGCCTAATAACAGTACTTAATATTCACATACACAAAAGAAACGGTTGAAAGAAACATAATAATGTTGTTAGCCATAAACAGATGTAGACACACCCTTAACAACGTATCCTCATACAACAGCTCGTATATCTTACAAAGTTATTCCTCATTTTTTTCATGCTCTTTCCTACGAATGTCCAGCAACGCGTGACAATGTCCACTTGTTACGTGCATTCAGTCTTTTCAAAATAAACTTCCGCCTTCACAGGAAACAACTTTTTTAGGTTTAGACAATAAAACTACTTGTTTAGGTTTAGGTAAAAGATCGTGGTTTGGGTTAAAATAACTGTGGACGTGGCGTAACTTAAGTACGGAAGTTAGGTGACAAATAAATCAATGTTGACTTCTTGACTAAAAATCTCTGCGCTAAATGAAGGAATAACATTTTGGATCTGATGTCATTCAATGTTCAATATATGTCTCATAAAAAACTTTATATGCATGGTAAATTACAGTGTTCTGTATAGTTTCTGGGGGAGTCTGTTTTTTGGGGGCAGGGAGGATACTGTACATTGCTTTTGTCATCTATAGTGGTTATTTGCATAAAAACACACAATTCAAATGACTAATTATTTAAATATTTTCTTTCGTTAAAAAAATCTTGGCAAACTGTTAGGAAGTTAAATAGGTCATAATTTCCTTTTTAATATCTATTTTATGTCGCTGTGAAAACATCTCCTACAAACAACTGTATTTATTCAAATTTCTCGCCTAAAAATTTTACGAGATTACATTTGAACACATCATGATAACGTTGTAAATTACCTTTGCTCAATCGTCATTTTTACTGAGTGAACGCCTCATAATTGTAACTCAATGGCACCTCCGTTAACGTTAGTAACTCCACATTACTAACTCTCCTGTCGATTTCAACACGGATTTGTTGTTCACAGTGGAGCATTATCAGGGAAAAAACAGGGTGCGTCCCCTCAGGTTTATTAGTGCCATGCTTTTAAGCGCTTTTTATTACTCTCCGCCATGGCTATGGTCCCAAACAAAACTGAAACATGATAGAGCGTGCGTATGCATCATTGTTGGAAAGCATCAATCATTAGAATCAATAGTCACTGAGGCATGAGATGCCAAGGAATCGGACAACTAGAGAGCCAACGAGAACCGATTCTCTATTCCCATCTCTAGCGTTTTCCCTGTCTGCCAAAGTGGTGGATGTCCTGACAATTTTACCTGCAATTTCCGACCCTTTCCACTCATCCACCTCTTCCCTACAAGGCATTTGTCACTCTTTATACTTCCTGGTTCACAATTACGTGGATTACATTACTTATTGCATTACTTTACGTTGGTATGGCTACGAAGAACAGCCTGAGATGAGTAACGTTGACTGCAAAAACAAGCTTCCATGCACTGAGAAAGAGAAGCATATTCCTGCATATCAGACTCCAGAAGATTGTGTAGACATACTGTGGTCTAAAACTGCATCTGGCAGCAGCGTGAGGTGTGGGTGGGTACAGTAGGGAAGGTGGTATCTTTTTTCTCTATAAAGTGAACCGACGCCCCTCAAACTGTTTGAGCATGTCCCTGCTGATATAAGGTATAAAAGATAGGAGAGCAAGAACAAAAATAAAAGGGAAGGTAGCTGTCATGTTTGCTAATGTGTGAGAGAGAGATAGCAGGGTGTACTGCATGCATGTGTGTGTGTGTGTGTGTGTGTGTGTGTCTGCAGTATGTCATAATGTTTGTGGGTGAGAAGCAGTGACTGAGGAACACACACTGAATGCAGCATGGCTCAGGGGGATGCTGAGACGGAGAAGGGCTTACCGTGTTCCCATTTAAAGCCTCTCTGAACGGGGCCTTCATTTAGAGAGTGTTTTAAGCTCCCCTGTGGGTGCCATGTGTTAAGGTCAACGCAGTCCCTTTTGTACATGACCTGCCCTCTGTGTGTCTCTCCTTTCTGCCTCAAGTGGTTGGCAGAGACACACAGCGAGCGTCCACAAAGGCTTGTTTTAAAAGAGCTGCTCTGAACGGTTGCATTTGAACCTGATCAATGAAACGGAGGAAAGTGGATTGCTTTCAATGTTAGGATATGAATCTGTGTGAAATGTGAAAACAGCTCTTATGTAATGTATATGTTTTATAGCATTCGTGTGTCTCGATGTCAATTTTACGCTTTCTAGGCAATTCAATAACAGACATCACCTTGACAGGGTGGCAATTGCGATATGCTTAGTCTCACTTTCCTTCATGCTCTCCATGTAATGTGATGTGGTGGTTCGGTCCGACACCATTAGACGGCTTATTTTAAACAGGAGGAGACTTTCCATTGGAAAGAATACATTTTCTTTGCCAGCATGCGTCGCAGTAACATCTATAATCCTTAAGATTCTCATGAAATCATACCCTGATACCACGGTCTGAAGTTAGCACCCGCCACCCGCCAAATGCTGGTAAATTGTTGGCAGTGGTGGGTAAAATCGTCAGGCACTTTAGCAGGCAGGGAAAACGCCAGGAATAGGAAAAGAGAACTGTTTCCAAGGTTCCTAGTTGTCCGATTCCTTGGCATGTCATGCCTCCGTGACTATTGATCCCTCTGTGTATTGATGCTTTCCAACAGTTCCCGAAGTACAATGACGCATACGCGCGACGGTTGGGACGATTCACCCATCTCCCTTTATTTATTTTTTTTTGTAGCTTGGGGTAGAGAATGAGGAAGGTGGAGGATAAGAAGGGCAGGAAGCTGGGCGAGATAACTACTCTGACCTTGGAGAGGTAATCCTACAGATACATAGATACAGGCATGGCTGGTGGTGCTACCATGTCTGTCTGTATAGTAGGGCTGGGACAATTCACCTATCTCCCGATTCGATACTATCACAATACTTGGATGCTGATTCGATATGTGTTGCAATTTTTTAAGTATTGCAATTCGATATTATGACTTATTGCGTTTTTTGTTAACTTTTTTTTAACACTAGACCATGGGAAAAAGTTGAATCATACACTTCTAGGGACTTTTACTTTGGAAAATCTCTAAATTAATACAGTAAAAATGTTTTATTTTCAGCATGTATGTAGTCAGAAATGTCCTGAAGTCAAATATATCAGTCATTGTCAGCAATTATTTATGAATTTTTTTCCAGCAACCCAAAAATCAAAGAATAAAGACATTTCCCTCAGAAAATAGTGGTATTTTCTTTTTCATTTATAAGGGACATATAATGTTTTATACTTCTGGTGAATATAATCCATCAATCTTATTTACATAGATGTATTTTTTATGTATACAGTTCCCTTTGTTAACACCTTATTTTGAAAACCTGACATAGTCACATATACTTCCTCCAACTTCTCCAAGTCCGTCTCTAGCTCTACAGTTGTAGCGTCGGCCCATTTGACCACGGAGACGAGAGCGACGGCTGGCTCGACCGTATGTTACCGCAATACGATAACGTTTCCTGTCCATGACAGAGTTAGCATGCAGCTTTATACTTTACTGGATGTGTAGTGTTTACCACGTTGGGTTTAACATGTGAGGGTGCAGGTCATATCCATGTGGACCCTCCGCCGTTTTCTTTTTTGTCTCGGCTCGCTGTGGTTTGTTTTGGTTGACAGATACGGAACAGATATGACGTCCTGTTACTCAGACTACAACAATAAAAGCGGTAACTTCCTTCTACCTCCACATAGACTCAAATGAAGCAAATATATCGATTCTTGCATTAAAAAATCTATTTCAAAATTGATACAGAAGTGAATCTATTGTTTGCTGATTATTCTTCTTGTCAGTGGTTTCATGTACAGTACTCCTTCACAACTCTCTCAGTTCAGATTTAATAGTATGCATCCTCTGGTGTCTGGTTGAGGGAACCATCTGCATCAGCATCAAAACTGTGACCGAAAAATGGAAAAGATCAAATCTTCTGGATGCCCTGATGCATCCTATTTTAATATCAATTCGATATCTGTCATACCTCCTGGACTCGTACAGTACATCACTGTGGTGGTGTGATTTTTTGTGAAATCTATTTTCCATCCAGCAGACCGTTTCTTTTTTTATTTTTTATTTTTTAAATGTATTAACAAAAGTATAGATCTCTCATATTCAAAGGTAAAGCGTTTAATAGTGTCATACGAATCCCTGTGTAACCATAAATCCTCTCATTATAACCACCATCAGACATTTTCAACCTTTTGAAGTGGAAACTTTCGAAATCCCATCTGCTCAGTGATTCTAAGTGTAAAGGCAGCCACAGCAGAGACGTGTGTGTGTAAACTGCAATATGATTCAGAAATTGCAGAAGATTGCACTATCCCACTACAACTGCACTTGAGACTTTGAGGTACTTGAAGTTTCCCTGTGCTGGCAGGGAGAAAGGAAGAGACACATACAGAGTGTAAGGTCTATCAGGGTGCCCTTTCCTGCCATTTCCTTCGACGATACCTACAGGAAGATCATAACTTACACACCTGCTTGCTTTTTAAGAGTTCTCACTAAATCCTCTCTCAACAATTATTCCTTCTGTATTCTTGTCTTTTATTTCAATGTCTGTCAAACTACAAGAACCTCAGAGAGAATCAGGGTTTGTCCTTTTATATTCCCCCCCTCGCCTGTAGCGTCTGAAAACAACACAAGGATACAGTGCTCTGCACGCACTGTACATCAAACTGGAGGCTGTGCTCCGTGGAACTGCCACAGTCTTCACCTCAATTATCCTCCCACTGAAGTGGAAAGGTCAAAATCCCACTGAAGTCCCAGAGGTGGTAAATGGAAGCAGGTTTATTGTGCTTGTTTTAGGCTCAAGCCCTGATATTTTCATATCTCTGACCTTCTACCTCTGGATTCAAATGTTAGATCTATTGGTCAACTCTGTCCTTGCGTCATTTTATGTCATTATTTCTGATTTATGACTAGAACAACTTGACACACAGAGCTGAGCAGCATCTCAAATTAATCTTCAGGCTCCCAGCTTTCAGATGATGTACACCACTTCTATGTGACATCTACTGTTGACCTGCTATCTCCCCCTAAATACCCCCTAAAAAAAGACAAATGTGTTGGTCTCAGTGGGTTAAAAACTTCAGGCGAAAGTACAACACTGAAGCAATTTAAACAGATTCTCACCATGATTTCAACATTCAGTAAAGAGGGATTTAGGTTTGATAGTTTCAATGCAAATCAGCTTTGATCCCCTCAGGAAATCATCCCGGTTTCTCTGGAATCTCCCACCGCACTGCCAAAACATCTCGGTGCCACGTAGCGACACGTCCTCAGTATGTCCTTGTGTACCCGCCGCCTCCTGGTTAGGGGCACCTCCCGCTGCATTTACACACTCTTTCAGAGTACAGTGAAGGTTCTGGCACATTCAGATAAGGATTCTAATTTTGCCAGGCGGTGCACTTTGTGTCGGCCACTAATGGCTAATAGAGTAAATAATTATAAAGCTACCCCTGCGATAAATCGCAAGGTAGCTTTATAATTAGTTTCTCTCGCTCCCTCTCTCGCTGCTCTGAAGTGGAGGCTGAGAGCGTATAGGTCTGTTTTGCTATAATTACACAAACTCCCATCTTAATGCTAATCCATATTTACTATTTTAGAAAAATGATTCACTTCATTGTCACTACGAGCAAAACCCACACCTGTGTTTGCGATCTAGAGTATAATGGGGATCATTTTCAGAATGCACAGAACAAACTAAGAAGGTATTAAGGCATGTAGTCTCATTTTATCTAAAGCTGCAATAGACCAACGGAGTGCATTGCTATTAGGGATGTTAATAACAAGGCAAAAGTGAGCATGGCTCACATACCCCCCCCCTCGCTTACCGCTTGACCCCTCAACTACTAAAGTAGGGCCAACTGTTTCGCCCTTTTGGAACTAATGGAATTAATAGGCATTAACTAATTAACTAACGGGCACCCTGGACTTTTAACCCCCAAAAGGCACAACTAGACCACACTGTCAACCATCATACCAAATTTGAAGTTCCTAAGTTAAATAGTTTCCGAGTTATTTTGGCTTCATTTGTTGTACAATGGGAGGAAGTGGAGACGCGTCGTCCATCTATAGACTGTATACAGTATGTGGTGCCTTCAAATGAAACTCGTGAGCTCGTGTTTAAGACATGGGAAGTTTGGTTACACAATATGCTTGTTAAGAACACCGCTGCCAAGGGCGTTCATATGGACTCATCTCGTAAACACGGTAAACACGACCCCGTCTGAAGGCACCAACAGTCTATCGGTATGAAGGTAATGCATGAATAAACTGTAAAGGAGAGAAAAAGAAAGTGGCATTTAGCTTGTGAGTCTGCTCATCCCTGTGAGCTCCGTTTGAAATCAATGTTCAAGAGGTCAGAAATGTATATCATCTCGTCTGGAAAACTAGTTTCTACAGCTGACAAGAAAAGTCTTTTTATAGTGTTATCACACACCGACATACGGTGTTTAGAATATGTGTGTTCCTCCATCTTTCCTCCTTCGCTGTGACAGATTATGGGTAATTATGTTTTCTCAAAATCACAATCAACACACCATGTAGAGGAAATACTATTCAGTGGACTTCAGGTCTTGACAGCCATCCTGTGAAACATAATTCCTTCTCATAAGACATCTTGCTGTCAAGACTTTTGAGCCTCACATCAATTTGTCATCATCATTTACAGCCGCATCGAACATCATATAAACCTTTTCCTCTACACTGCCAAACGGGGGGCCGCAGGGGGTTGACTCCAGCCATGAAATGATGAGGAAGTGCAGGTATCGAACCGCTTCTGGGCGGCTCAGAGAGAGAGATGTGAGTCATCAGCCTCGGCTCAGTGGCCAAGCTGCCCGCAGTCAGACCTGGATCACTTTCCCTCCATCAGCAGGATGTTAAGAGCCAGAACCCTGAGTGGTCTGCAAAGTGAGGTCTGAAAGAGGAGGGGGTAGCAGAGCAGTTTAACAGTGCGTGGTATGGGGTAAAAAATGTGTCCTTTTTCTCTGGAGGTATCACTATCTGGATTTGTCTGGTTGGGTTTGAATGAAAATCAGGCTGGACTTGCTGTACCTGAAACTTTACTGTTGTCAGTAATGGATCTGCGATTTTACTCGTCATTATGTTGAGGAAATAT
Organism: Sebastiscus albofasciatus; assembly: GCA_916701655.1. Lineage (NCBI taxonomy): Eukaryota > Metazoa > Chordata > Actinopteri > Perciformes > Sebastidae > Sebastiscus > Sebastiscus albofasciatus. Next base: position 15,891 of record CAKAOI010047332.1, read on the forward strand.
AATTATGATAATGCAGTGTTTGAGCTAATGCAGTTCTTAAATGTAATAGAGTTTAAAGCCTTTATGTTTTTTCGTTATGGAGGTCCTTCATCTTCTTGGTTATGCAACATGGTGACGCTCCATTACGTTCAAGCACAAATAGATTCATAAGAGACAAACTCAGTTGCCACTACATTAGGTACACCAAACTAATGCAGTCTTATACAAAGTCCTGCAATAAACACGACTTCATCAACATTATAATGCTGCTTTACTGTTTTAGAGAGGCGTTGATTTAACTTTGAGGTTGTTTTGGAGACTGTAGTTTCTGAGGCCTGTACTACGAAGAGAGTTCAACATACCCAGGGTATCTTCTCGTTATCTGGCTTCACTAACCCTAACAAACGAGATCCTGCTAAGCGGTCCTACGATGCTGGTTATCAACTCAGTAAATCAACCCAGGGTTTCTCAATCTGGCTGTGAGCGCGTTCACATGAAAGGGGCGGGGTTTGCAGCACGTGACCAATCACAGACATGGACAACTCTGCTGTCAGCAGAATGGCACATTTTACAAACTATAATATTAGACAAATACAAAGAAGTTAAACACATAATCCAGACTAAACATAACACAGTTGAAGCTGCTAAATGCAGGAAGGTCAGCTGGCAAAAGAAAAAACTGCCGATGTATGAATGCGTAAATTAACAGATTTATTAAGTTAATGACATGAAAAGTCAGATATAGTCAGCTAGATGAGGCAGTGATGTTAAAACAAACTTTCAAATTATAATGGATGTATAGAATACATTTTATAACACCCTTTGACAACAACATGGCGTGTATGACTATTTCAGGCTCCTTTCAGCTGCGTCCCTGTCTCCGGCGGTGTGAAACAGAATATAAAACCATAATTCAAAGCGGTAAACACCCACAGCATCCAGCCAGCTGTCCGTCCTGCATCCATCAGTTAAAACTGTGTTGTTTTTAGTCTGGATTATGATTTTAACTTCTTCGTATTTGTGTAATATTATCATACGATCCACGCACCGAGCTCTGATTGGTCAGTAGGCGGTGCTTTTATACGAGTTTATCTCTTATCTGGAACATGACCAGGTGTTCAGCATCAGTTACCATGGCGATATACTCCGGTAAGAAGGGAACTACCGCCGTAGTGCTGAAAACCCTGAAGGGTTAAACCCTGAAGTTACCTCGCTAACCGCAAATCCTGCTTCATAGTACAGGCCTCTGGTGCTCCAGAGGAACAAGTTCAGGTATGAGGAAGATGTTGAGATATGAATGTACAGTAGGAGGTTTATCTTCGCTATGTTCTCTGGAAAAGATCATAATTCTTTAATAAATATATATTGCCGTCTCTCCTCCGCCATATTTGTTGTCAACTACCCTCTCCAGGGCTCTACAGCGACGAGTGTACACAACCCACTTACCAACCACTTTCCCACCAAGGTACCAAACTGCCCGGATCGACTCTACTTACAGGAGTCAAGTGGAGTCTATATTTCAAAGGGGGACTGCGTTGTAGCCAAGGCAATTACAAACAAGCTTTCTCCCCCTGAAGAAGTGCCAACCAGTTACGCCTCTGTCAGCACTTTTCTTCTGGGCTACTGTCGAAGCAACGGAACGCTCTGCAGTCTGATTTACCTTATTATGGTAATGACCGAAGTTTCTCTACCTGCCTCGGGGCGGAGGGGGGGGAAGAGAAAAGAAAAAAAGAACACTTGCCAAGTATTTATCCTGTGTAATCAAGGAGGCATCAGTTGAAAGGATCAGAGATGTCTTGAAGTGGGGGAACAATGGAGTCTTCAAAGAGCAGGCGGGAGAAGACTGGGTAGAAGAGAAACACTGCAGCCTAACTTCCACTGCCCTCGAGCAGTGGAATAAAGCAGAGCAGCAGGGAGGGATTATTAATTCACTGTGCTGGATTGCCGGTGTTTATCTCTCTTTAGTGTGGCCCAACATAAAACTCCCACCTGCAGCTGAAAGTTTGCTTGTTTGGCACTCTGAGCAGAATAGATTATCTGAGGATAACCTCACCTGAACACATACAGTCAACGTGAGACGGTTGATATTTGGCATTGGTGGAAAAATGTAAGTATGCAATCAATACTCAAGGGGCAGGCTTTAAAGCTAGAGTGAAGATACTGGTATCACATGAAACTGAAAAACCTAAGGAGTCCGTTGGTACCAACCATGTCATACTAGCTTGTCGGGAAGGAGGTTAAATAATGCTCCAAAGTTGCGCTACATTTCGCCGATGAAAAACTGTCCTGGCCATTTCCAAAAGGGTGCCTTGACCTCTGACCTCCAGATATGTGAATGTAAATGGGTTCTCTGGGTACCCACGAGTCTCCCCTTTACAGACATGCCCACTTTATGATAATCACATGCAGTTTGGGGCAAGTCATAGTCAAGTCAGCACACTGACACACTGACAGCTGTTGTTGCCTGTTGGGCTGCAGTTTGCCATGTTATGATTTGAGCATATTGTTTTATGCTAAATGCAGAACCTGTGAGGGTTTCTGGACAATATCTGTCATTGTTTTGTGTTGTTAATTGATTTCCAATAATAATTATATACATAAGTTTGCATAAAGCAGCATATTTGTCCACTCCCATGTTGATAAGAGTATTAAATACTTGACAAATCTCCCTTTATGGTATATTTAGAACAGATAAAAAACGTGCGATTAATCACGATTCAATATTTTTATCGATTGAAAGCTCTAATATTTAGGGCTGAAACGAATAACCAAGCAGTCGATTCACAGAAAAGTATTCGGCATCTATTATTATTTATAAATCAGTTAATTGTTTTAGTCATTTTTCAATCAATTCCCCGAATTTGTGTGAATATGTTCTGTTTTTTAGCTGTTTTACATCTTTGCAAACTGAATATCTCATGGAATATATCAGGGAAACTGTTAGGGGATTTTTTTGTGCTATTTTCTTACATTTTATAGACCAAACAACTCATTGAATAATCAGCAGATTGAGCAATAATGAAAACTACTGTTAGTTGAAGCCCCATTTAAAAGGGACGGGGTGAAGCATTTAGGGGGATCTATTAGTAGAAATGCAATACAATATTAATAAGTTTGTTTTCTTTAGTTTGTGTTTTTGTCATCTTAGAATGAGCCGTTTATATCTACATAGGGAGCGGGTCCTCTTCACGCAGCCGGCCGTCATGTTTCTACAGTAGCCCAGAACGGACAAACCAAACACTCGCTCCAGAGAGAGTGTTTCCACTGTAGCTCTCCTACAGGCTTGGCACACATGAGAAGTTTCAGTTGGTTGCAATCTGCAATCAAATCCCACACACTGCACCTTTAATATTACACTGTATGACTTTTTAGATATTAAGTCAGAAAAGCAGTGGAGGACAAACCTTTATAGTAAATCGAGCCTAAAATGAGGTTTTCATCTTGAGCACAACGAACCATCGTTTGCATTACGATACTAACTGGCCTCGGTACAGCCGTTGGCCGTGAACGTCCTTTACTCTATATATTTCATAACATAAAAAAATCAAGAGGTCAAAAGGTCACCTCATTGTTATTCAACGACGCACACACACAGCCCACGCACATATAGATTATATCTTGTTTGTTCTTATAGTCCCAGTATTTTGATAAATGTATACATGAATTAATGCTTACACAACAATTTAAAAATAATCAAACAGAATAACAGAAGACATTGCTGACGTGCTGAAAGAAAGTAAGAAGTGTGATGGCTACATGAGCATGTGAACCGTCCTTCCCCTTCTCCTCTCTCTTGAACGGTTTCATGACTCCCTGTGGGGAAATACGAGGCTTTTCAGTAGATGGTTTTTGTAATGCAGTCCACTGAGAGGGAGCAGATATTTACTCCCGACACCGCTGGTACTTTCTGATTATTAATTCATGGGATGGATCTGGCAATGAGTTTGTTTATATGTTGAGGGTGAGCACTTTAGAGTGCACATAACATGCCTGCATGCATGCGTGAGTTACACGTCCATGTAACAGTGTCGACGGTTTGCATTGATTCAACTCCGATAAAGAAGCCGCTGCTCCAACTCAACTTCAATACTTTCACCTAAACAAACTGAAACTGACGGACACCTTTGTGGGTGTCACAAATGGTCATGCAAATGAGATGATAGTCTGGGGGATTCAACAGGGCTTTTTGTCAAATTTACATATCGTTAAGAGTTCACAACAACTTGAAGGACATGAAGTCGCACTGCAGTCAAGTTGATGCTCTTGACAGACTGACAGCTGAGCAGCAGCCCCTCTCCGGGTCCTGGGACATCATAATCACCAGAGGCAGCAAATCATTCTGAAGTTTTAACAGGTTTGCAGGACCACATGACTGCGGTTTATACTCAGCTAAGATGATGAAGGAAGAGCTGAACTAACATTGTATTCCCAACATACTAAAACCACAGAGACTATTGGTGAATAATATTCAGCACCAGCTCGTGCAAATCAAATGTGTACTTTAAGAGAGGAGCAGAAACCTGAAGTAGACAGAGCTTCTAACTAAACCCACAGAGAGGCTTATTGGAATCATTGATCATTGCGAGGTACCCTAATTGCTGAGGATAATAAAGAATTGATTGAGGCAGTCAAGAGGGAAAACACATCACCTGCATACCAGCGCTCTCCATGCGTGTGCCGAAGCACATGCATGAGATAAACTGATGAAATCTGGGATTAAAAAGATTTGAACACATAATAAATAATGTGTCCTCCCCAACGTCATCTGCCGAAAACAAATTACAAATCCTTCAATAAAATCCTCTATTTGAGTAAGGTGGTTCCACCCAATTCCACTGTTATCAGGCCATTAAATAGGCATTATCAGTCGCATAAGAACCATAGATGTGGGTCATTAGGGGCCTACTACGTTCTAAAAGTGAAAGTGAAACTTAAAAGTAACATGGTTCTAACAAACTGAATGAAACGTCACGTTTTGAACAAAACAAAAAGGCTTCTTCAGGTTTCGGCAATACAACTACAACTTCTTTAGGTTTAGGCAACAAAAAAACTTCTTTAGGTTTCGGCAACAAAACTACAACTTCTTTAGGTTTAGGCAACAAAACTACAACTTCTTTAGGTTTAGGCAACAAAACTACAATTTCTTTAGGTTTAGGCAACAAAACTACAACTTCTTTAGGTTTAGGCAATAAAACTACAACTTCTTTAGGTTTAGGCAACAAAAAAACAGTTAGGTTTCGGCAATACAACTACAACTTCTTTAGGTTTCGGCAATACAACTACAACTACTTTAGGTTTCGAGCTTATGGGCGACGTGAAACGGCGCAACAGGCAGCTTCCATCGCCGATAGTTCTTTTATGTCGGTTTGGTGTGTCTCGGTCTTAAAGGATGAATATAAAAAAGCCAATATAAAATTTAAAAAAATAATTGCTCAACCACAATGTGCTGACATGATGATGTGTGCTTATTTGTGCCCGGAACGAGCAGATGACAGCACCCTGAGGTCCGCCCATAGAACAATTAGCAGCCCCAATGCACCGCACACTGTGCCCTGCAAAGGCCTTATGAATATTTCACAGCATATAAGAGAGAGTCTGCGTGTTGTAGAGCACCGAGGGTCACAGAGTCAGATCGGAGTCCTCCATGTAGAGAGTTGTTCATTAGAGATGCAGAGCTAGAGTGAAATAAAGGGAACATGTAAACGCAATTCCCCGGCTGCACAATGCTTTGTAAATAGAACTGAGAAGATGAGCACATTTAGACACTGTTAGCATGGGGTCAATCCACACCTGTGGCCACACTAATGTACACTATAAATGCACATTTTAGATGCAGACAGTGTGTATATACTGTATATATAGTGCTGTAATTCATCCGGCAAAATTCAAAAACACACTTTCCTTGTTGAAAAAAACACAACGTCCTAGAAAAATGTTTTATAAGCGAATATATTTGATGACTCCTAACTTTACATCCTACTGGTATTTTACATGTTTTAGCTTGACGTCTTGTGGTACTAGTGCAGCGCCTGATCAAAACATGCCTGTTCGGAGCGGGCCGATAGCTTGGCCAGTGGTGTTTGTGCTTGCAGCTTTCTCAAGAACCGCTCATCCAAACAACTTCACACTCGTGACACTGTGCTTCCTCGGGTCCTGAGCAATAGACCGGCCATGGCATAATTGCATCCCCTAGCAATGCTAGAGTATACACATCATTTGGGTTGGAAAAGGATCACACGAACATCGACGGAGAGCGAGTTGTACCCAGCATGCTGTTCGGTGGTGTAAGCCCGCATTCACACCAGATACGGCAATGCGGCGAAAACACAAGTAATCCCATTCATTTTGAATGGGTGAAGTGCATTTGGGCTGAGATTGCCACAAACAGAATCAACTTTTGGAGCAATGCAACCAGACGCCATGCTGCAGTGGCCAATCACGTAACCGGTGATCCAGAGCTGTACAAACCAGCCATGAGGGAACAAAAGATGTTAATCGGCGTTAGGTTTGACCTAATACTTCGAAGCTTTGACCGTTGCCATGGTAATCAACCTTCAAATCAGTATTTGAATGCTTTGTTTTTTTTGTTTTTATATATATATATATATATAAATCCCCAAATAGCCCATGAAATATGGAGTAATCATAAAACATTATTCATTATAACAGTTAAGAAGGGTGCCCTCTCAATACAGTGTGTACATAATGCACTATATAACCCCCCGTCTAGACTGCAAGCGTATTAGACGGGTTTTTCACTCGCAACAGCTATGCTCTCATTTTAATCTATGCAGTAGTCTGCACCGGCTCCGTGCAGGCTCGCGTATCAGCTGTGTCTCACAGGCGTAACCATGAACCGTGAGGTTGATGCCCGATGAAAAAGGCACTAAATAAATATATTTATCTACAATTTGCATCCTAGGCGGAGCAGAATGTGCTGTTTGTAATCCCACAGACTCTCCTTCACTTTGCCCAGCAACTGGGACGCCAAACCCAACAACTTCTTGAGTATTGAGGAATGTTTTGCAATGTTTATTTATGGGCAAACTGTAACCTACACTGTACATTTACTGCCACCAGAAAACGTCACTGCTGACCTTTTCCGATCGCCAACACCTGTCTGCCCTGAGCGCAGCCACCAGCTCTCTCTCTCACGATCACATGCATGTGTTGATGGGAAAACAGATCAGGTATACTACTGGACTAACGTTTGCACGTTGAGAAACTAGCAAGAGTACACTAGATTTTTAACAATGAGCCAGTCGAAAAAGCGAGCCCAGTGTTGACAACTCTTTTCCAATTAAAGTAGCTAGTAGCATTAGCTGCTACTGCTCTGTGGGTCCAATGGATTCGGAAGATCGCCGGAAGATCTGGGTACTTTTCCATTCGGAAGTCGAGCCATTTTGGCTTCATGCGCCAAGTCAATATGGGACGCTGTGTCTTTTGTTTAAATTAGGGAACAACCCACATACTTGTACACACATACTCAGGACATGAAAGCAAAGTAAATACAAAACATTAATTCACATATTGTACAGACGGCGATTTCCAAAACGGTTCTACAAACTGACACTCCCACGCTCAGCGATGCAAAGTTCTCACACATGCAGAACATACTCACACACACATGCACACGGAGCCTCGGGCCACTACATGACTCATTTCTCAACTTCTGCCCACTTTCAACCTCCTGCTCCGTGACTCCGGGCTCCAGTGTCTCAGTGTGTGTCTGTACGTGTTTGTGTGTGAAGCAAAAAAAAAAAAAAAAGGCAGAGAAATGCAGTTTGCTCTTAGCATTTTCCGCACAACCTCAATGTCATGTTTGTTTGACAGGAGCCTCCGCAGCCCTCTCTCCCTTTGCTGCCTAATAACTTTAATTAATGTGCCACAGTACTTTACCTGCTAGCAGTGATATACTCATCTAATACGTTGTAAACAGAATTAAGCAACACAATTCGATCACGCTGTAGGGGCCGTTCAACCACGAGCCAGCGGTCTCTTGATGCTCCGCGTGATTGCAGTGAAATGAGATCAAAATACACGGAGCGTAGAAAACAATGGAAAACCTGCTCCTTCTATTAAATAGCCTGACCTGGCTACCTGTAGACAATAGCCCCAAGCAAACACCACATCCCCTTTAACTGAACGCTTCCACATACATAACAGTTAGTTACAAGATACCAGCATGTTGCTGAGGTCTGGATAGCCATCACATCTCATGGCAGCTAAGCATGTGTGTGAGATATCCTCCAAATTTAGCGACAAGAACGACACGTGCTTTGGATGATCTGACGCCCCTATAGATTGGACGACGCAACCCAACCTAATGGGAAGGCGTATGAATAATAGCGCTGGGACGATACATCTATCTCCAGATTCGATACTATCACGATACTTGGGTGCTGATTTGATATGTATTACAATTCAATATTACGATTTATTGTGATTTTTATGTTAACTTTTGTAACACTAGACTATGAGAAAAGGTTGAATCATACACTTCTAGGGGCTTTTACTTTGGAAAACATCTAAATTAATCCAGTAAAAATGTTTGATTTTCAGCATGTATGTAGTCAGAGATGTCCTGAAGTCAAATATATCAGTCATAGTCAGGAACTATTTATTACATTTTCTATCCAGCAACCCAAAAATCAAAGAATAAAGACATTTCCCTCCCAAGTTAGTGGTATTTTCTTTTTAATCTATAAGAGACATGTAATGTTTTATATACTTCTGGTGAATATAATCCAATCAATCTTATTTCCATATATGTATGTTGTATATACGGTTCCCTTTGTTAACACCTTATTTTGAAAACTGGACGTAGTCAGACGTGTATACTTCCTCTAACTTTGTCGCTATCTCTGAGCTCTTTATCCATCCGTGGTCAGCTCCATCGGGGCCGTTTGAATGGATTTAATATAAATGTCAGTATATGGGTGCTCCACAGTTGTAGTGTTGGCCCCTTTGACCACGGAGATGAGAGTGACGGCCGGCTTGACCTCACGTTACCGCGATGCGATAACATTTCCAAAACTGTTACAAAAATAAAACCGTTCCATTATATGACAACACTTGGGCAAGATCATGGTTTGGGTTATAATTACACCTTCTTTGTCATGGTTATAATAATAACCACGTGGTTAAGATTCGGGAACAACAGTCAGTAGGAAACGGGAAGCAAACCGTGGTCTCCTGTGTCAAAGTCTAAAGTTTTGTTGACTCATCCAACCACGCTGACCTCCTCTCCAGGATGCAGACTTTGTGGTTCTATAAAACTGTACACTACTTCCTCCTTTGCTCCCAATAGACTACAGTCCAAATGTATACAGCAGCTAGAGGGCTCCGTTACTTGAACTTAAACATGTGACATTTCTTTTGGCCATAACGTCGACAGCTGCTGAGGAAAAAAGGGGATCCAGAACTATCTAACTGTATGTCACTGTGGGAAATACTGGGGTCAGCAACCACAACAGAACACTGGTCAACAACGATAGAAGAATGTCCAGTACTGGGGAGGTGACGGTGAGGGAAGTTTCCCACTTTTTAATAAACCTGTGACAACACCCGTGTTATCGATTACACCGGACATTTTACAGGAAAAGATGACGGTCAATATGTGAAGCGTGTTTATTGTGATCTTTAACGTCATATGGCGGCGTGTCTGGCCTCTCTGGTCCAGCTTCAGCTCGCTTTTTCAACCCGGCGCTGCTCCGCTGTGCACACCGGCTGTGACGCTCCGTCCTCCTCACGGTGATTACCTCTCATTAACGTTATGGTTCCATTGTAGCATTGGGTTTAAATCTGAAATATTGGCAAAAAGGCGTTTTTTGCTTTTCGCTTTGACACCAAAACCTTCACTCTCGTCTTGTCTGTCAACTCTCTCTCGTCCCGTGTGTGAAATATGACACTTGCTTCTGGAGTGTCCGTCGTCCGACTATCTATTGATAACACGGCACTGATACGCTAAAATGAACTAAATGCGTTTTATTTCTGTAAAAATAAGCAAAACGACGGTGGGGCGGTGGGTAAGTAATGTAATCGGTGTGTGCCTGACCACCGTGTAACACTGGTAACACCGAGTACAGCAAAAAGTCTATCCAGTACTCATATGTAAAGGAAAACAATGTGGAGACTTCAATAAGCTAATGGCATGTCCCTGAGATGTATCCTTCAGTGCCTCAGAGATTAAGAGAGTCATGAGGCGCAAGATGATTCCTATAATGATCCCGTCCACGTACCCAGAGTTGTTCTATTGTCCTCGCTGATTCGTCCTCCAGAGCATAAGTGACTACAAAGATAAATCAATCTGCCATCATAGGGAACCTTCAACTCTCTGTGCCCCTTCAGCTCCCTCCATCAGACTCCCACCACTGCCACTCTTCCACATGATTTATTGGGGTCCCTCCATGACGGGGCACGGGAGGTTAAAAACAAAAGAGGTGTGGTGTGTCCCCTCGATAGACTTATCTTGATAAAGTAGCGTTGTTTTGTTTTCCACCCGAGGCCATATGCTTCTGGGAGGATCTGACAATCCAGCAAAGCTTTCCCCACCAATCTGGAGACAGTGGAGAGTTAGTGGAGGGAGAGGTAAATTATGAAAATATTTTCAGAGGCAGCGATGCAAGGCCACTCGAATTAGGGTGCTAATGTAGCGTTGCCCATAAGTGCGAAATGGCACCGAGGCAGCGGGCGCTGCCAGCGGCGTTGCCATTAGGGCTCATTTTCCACTCTTAATGGCACAGGCACCTTGTTTAATAAGCATGGATTACAGGTCATAAAAGGCAATGGAGCACGGAGAGCCACACAGGCTGGGAGGAGGATAAAGAGAGGGAGGGAGGGAGGAGAGGAAGGGATCGCCTGAGGAGAGGAGAGAGATAAGGGAGGTAGAAGAGCTGCCTGTGAGAAAGAAGAAAAGATAAGTGACAGAAGGGGAGACATGACAAGGGGAAGAGGAGATGAGGAGGGAGAGTTGAGGAAAAGACGGGTGTATTGGCAATTTACTGTACATGCTAAATGTGCACGTTAACAACCCATGCACTGCAAGGAAATCTGGATTATATTGACATATTGTCATGGAACAATAAGCTGGAGGTGATTTGTTTTCAGAAACGCTCCTCATATATGAATGGAAAAGTTTCTCAGGCTCTAAAATGGTCACAAAGTAGTCCACAGAAGGGCTGTGTATTGGCAAGAATCCGGTAGCACAATGCGTATCATGATACCGGGGTAACCATTCAGTATATTGAGATGAGATTGAGATTGTGTTATTAGCAATAGTAAAGGCGGACGAGTCGGTGTGATGACGTTTAAGCACAGGACAGACTGTACACAGGCGTTAACTGTTGTTTTTTATTCCGGCGTCCATGTTAACAAGTTCGAGCAGCCACACAGCCCGCGTGACAGCTGCGTGCGTCTCTTCTAGAGATTCGAGGTCTCGCCTATTTTTGACGCGAGCCGCGCGGTTCACAGCACCAACAGACAGAGAAGGTGATCTATTGACTGTATATTGACATCATATCAGCTACATTATTACAGTTTCAATCTCTATATCTGTAGAATATGTTACGGAAAAAGTGAAGATTTATTTTTAAATTAACACTTCCTGCTTTCATTTCAAAATTGAAGCCCTCAAGCGTTTTTTTCTGTGGACAGAATTCCTTCATTTGTGAACACTAGGCTTTTATTTTGAAATATTTGCAGGACAGTGTTGTAGAACATGCAGTGACTTGCAGAGCTCCATGAATGAATAAAGTGCAGGGTTTTAATTGTGGATTATTACTATTATTTACGAATTACCACATGTTTCTTAACCTTTCTCTGTCTAAAATAAATATAAATAACATTTATAATGATATGAAATGGCCATAATGAGAGGCAAACTCTAGAAAAAAAGGATTGACAGCAGCAGCAGAAACGCAGCTGGTCTGAACCCCCGACGCGTGAATCCTGCAGCCGCCTCAGAGTCTCTCCTGGCGTCAGTAGTCTCATTTAGCCACTTGTTAGCAACACCTTTTCTAAGACACGTAAAAGCTTCAAATTTCACGAGTGGGGTGTTTACTGACATATTTTATGTCGTAGAATGAAACGTTAAATTCTCTTCAGCTTGAGTTAACCACGGACCTTATTTTAGGCATCTAACTAAAAACACACTAAAAACATCCATTGACTTCCAGACGAAGTGCTAACTCATATCAATGTTTCAGGACTCATTTCTGTAGAACACTATTGCTGACTGAGTTATATTTCAAGCAGCAAGCTTGAACTTCTCACTGATCCTCATCTAAAGATCCATGTGCCAGTAACTCAACTTCTGTCTTTCACATTACTTTGATATATTATGATGAAATTGTGATGTTCACTAATCTGCTACGTGTGACAACTGTCTACTGTCCTCTATTAGGAAAGTTAAGTGTGTTTGATCTCCATCTATTTCAGGATGAAAATGAACTGGTAATCATTCCAGTGAATATATCTTGATAGCTGCGCAGATAGTTACTCAGAGTGCAGTCATTTCCTGCTGAGAAGCCACACATGCCGGCCTTTGGTTTTATCCAGACAGAATATGAAAACCATTGTTTTTTTCCCGACTTTAAAAGTACAAATAGCTGCATCTATAAACACCTCTATTGTCTGGTAAATGCTTGCCGAGAACTCCTTTTGATTGCATGTTAACACTTTAAATGAGCGTGTAGTGCCTGTTTTGAATGTAGAAAACCATCCATTTAGCCCTGATGTTACTTGTCTATTCTGAGCATGCCCGCTCATTCAAGGAAAAAAATAATAAGTTGATAGAACTCAATATAAAGCCTCTTGGTTATTATCTTAGAAAATAAGAAAAAATGTGAGTGTGGTATCCTTAAATTGCGCCCCATTGCTGTTTCTTGGGGAAAATAGACATTAGAGTGTAAATTACTTTGTGAAGTTTCTTCACATTTCCCCACCGGCTGAGGATTATGCTGTGTTGAAGAATTCAGAGAGGATCACTGATGTCGTGGATGAAAATCTGAGACACGTCTGCTCCCTCTGTCTCATATACTTTTCACGTCCTCACTCTCCGAGGCACTGATGGATTTTTTTTTTTAAAGGATAAGCAATTTCACTGCAGCAAATTTGAAAGAAAAATGGAAATCAAGTTTAAGCTTGTATGAGACAAATGATGCTTGGGGGGGGGTATGTGCAGGCGGGATGTATGCAGTAAAAAAACGCACCAACATTTACTACTGTAGCACAAGTCACAGATACAACACATATACTGTGATCACACACAAACACCTACAAACACACGCACCTCACTTCCTCATCCAGCTCATCTCTCAGCCCTCAGGCTCCGTGCCAATTAGTTCACACCAGAGGATATTAATTTCAACCACGGCACAGTGGGAAATCACGGACACCGCTATTATTCACTCGTCATGGCTTAATGTTAACCCCACGCTGGGATCATTAAGGATTCATCATGTTATTCAGGGCTTTTTACAACCTGTTGATGAACTGGGAATCCAATAACGGGCCGCTACCCGTGGCACTCAGCTGGGTCTAGTCACATTGTGATGGATTAGATGCCGAGGTGATGGAGTTTGGTAGTCTGGCGTAATTAACCTTTCTGCCCTCTAGAGCTCATCGAGGTTACTGCAGGAGGTGGTTCAAGGTGGAGCTCAGTTTTGCATGTTTTATAGCTTCAGTTCAATAATGTATTTGGGTTAGGTCCATTTCAAATTTCAAAATATGCAATTTTAATCACTAGGGGTGTCAGGATTTCTATTCTAAATCAGAAATTGATCTAAATTAGCTTTCGATTTTGACCATTGAAATCAAATGCAGGATTGGCGATTGTGGCAACATTTTGACTTCCCCGTGAGTTATGCAAACAACGAACACGTCGATGATAGAACAATTACAGCTTTTAGGCTACGGAAGATTTAGAAACTGCAGCAACCAAAAAAAACAGCACTCATTGAATTGTTTGATGATTTCAGCCGCGGTCGCTCTATCTTCAGTTAAAATATACTAATTTTTTTTTTTTTTTCTTACCAATAGCCGCCCCTTGTTAACAGATTATTAATCGTTAACCGACAAGATTAGTGCATTGCATGCAGCCGATGCACAAACAGGTTAAATCCAGAATTCATCGCCAGCTGCAGTGTAGGCGCGAACCAGACAACTGAGCCCTCAGTTCAGCCGTCCAGGAGAGTTCGCAGCCATGATGCTGCGTGTATTGTCAAGGACACATGCAGCCACTTTCCCAGTAAAAGTCTCTGCCGCATCGCTTAGTTTAGCTGCGAGGTTGTCAGCTGTGTGTCTGCCCTGCGTAACGTTAGCGAGTGTCCGACAGACCGTGTGTGTGTGGCGACAGTGAGTGTGGGGTTGTTGGCGGCGTTCTAGCTGTGAACGTAGCTGTAGCAGTTTGTGTACAGTTTATTTGGCGGTGAATAAATGCTAAAACTCCTCTAAGCCAACTTCCTGTATCTTGTAACTCCGACTCAGACTCACTTAAGGTGGACTGTTAAGGTGGACCAGCTATTCTCCTTTGACAAGCCTTTTATTTAATTTTTAATATTTCTTTTAACCATTTAACCGATAGCATTAATTGGTCAAAATTCTTAATGTCGGTTAATGGTTAAACGGTTGATTATTACCCTTATTGTGTGTCTACATGGCTTTGTACGGTAAGGCGGGGTTAACGCTCGCTGTAATGTAAAGCATGTAGGCGCTGACAGGGACGTCATGGTGCATTCAGGTGTACCTCGTAAACTCTGAGAACCTCTAGCTATTGTTGTACCCTCCAGCCATCTAGTGGATCTTCTTTTTGTAGTGTTTAAAAGCTTGATCCCTAATTGACCGATAGTATCAACTTGTAATACATATCAAATAAATTATTTAAATTTGACCATATGGCCTTAGCGTGGTACATCCCAAAAAAATATCACACTGGATAGCCTCTCTTTTTAAAGACAAATTTGAAAGTGTAAATGACAGTTGTCAGGGCATAAAACCAATGATCTGTTGATCTTTACGAATCAAGACTCCATAGTCTAACGATGGCATGTTTAAATCAAAAATCAAATCATGCATTTGGAGAATTGCGACGCCATTATTAATCACACATCTGACACATGTGCATGCACATGCACACGCACAGCTGCACTCCCATCTCATCGGCTTTTAGAGGATTTCAGATTCATCAGACTAATAGATGTTATGAATAGAAAGTCAGAATAGTATCAGAGCCAATCCTTCACCGGCTGATTTACTGATTAAAATGTGACATCCAGCAACAACAGCTGCAGTTAGGACAAAGTTATTGAATGTTTTTATATCCTATATTGTGTTTTATTGTAAAGCAATCTCTGCCCATCTGCATTTGCTTATAAATTCCGTTTCATTTGCCACGGTAGATACTGGAAGCTCATTCCAACGCCCTCAGGGTAATTTACACTTAGAGTTGCTTAAATCTGCGTCGTGTACAAATGAGGGCAAGAAAGAGAAGATTGTGGTCCCAAAGAGGGATGCACAACAAAGAAATAAAAAAAAAATGAGAACTCCTCAAGACAAGTGCGGTAATTAGATATCAACTTTGGATTCTTGATGAAAATTTGAGCAAAATGAATGTGCGTGCGAGTACTGTAGATGAAAAGGTGGGTGTTTGTTTGTGACAGAATCTTGTTTTATCTCAAATTCTCAGCTTGGTTATGACTCCACTTCAGAGATTATTTCTTGGAGGCAGTAGGCGTTCACACCTCTCCATATGAAAACTCCATGGCAACCCTCTCTCTTGAGAATGATGGAAAAATGAAATGATGCGTTTCATATAATATCAAAGTTTATTTGATTGAACTCTTCTTCCATAATGACATCTTCTGAGTTTTTTTTAATTGTATCATGTAATTGTAAAAGTTTGTCTGAAAGACACAGTTCTATTGTTTCTGAAGTTAACTCATCATTAAACTGAGAAAGAATTCAATCAGCAGGAAGTTAATGAAGTTAGATCTCAGTTCTTTAGACAACGAGTTACACAAATAGATTTGTGCTCAACTTTTTGCCAAATCACAGAAATAGCACGGCCTTCTACACAAGTAGAGACAGACAAAAACTACAGCTGTGCTAGCAGCTCTGTGAGGCTGGGCTTAAGCACAGTGGTGCTTTGAACTATATGCTAACATCAGCATGCTAACATGCTGGTATTTACCATAAATATTGGACAAATTAAACATTTTCCCTGATGGTGGCGCGATGACCAAAAGTCATGTTTATGCATCCAATAGCTGTTCATTTCAATCAAAACCACAAACGTCGACATGGTGGCTGAGCAAAACTCGGAGGAGCGGCTTGTCACTAAAATGAGAATAGCACTGATCCACCTTAAAGGTCAGCCCACCTTAAGCGAGCTTGAGCCGAAGATGTTGCTAACTTCAGGACTAACCCTCTTTCGCTTTAATCAGCTGGTGTCAAACAAGACACGGGAACATGGCTTGGGTTGTTAGGAGCCGTAGCATTTATTAACTAGGGTTGGGTACCGGCATCTGTACTTTTAAGGGTACCGACCGAATCGCTGACCGTCCGACGGCCGGTCGGGAGGAGTTCCTCCGTCCCTCCTGCACACTGCACGGCAAACGACGCCCGACAAAGCTGAAATGCAGTCCGACTCTAAAATGAGTCGTGCGGCTCAGTGTATGCCCAGCTTTAGACTTTTCAAAACGTGACGCTGACAACGCTCGCTGCAATATTTGTAATGCAAAATGCAAAGCTGGCCAGCGCAACACGTCTTGCATGCTTCCTCCGATGAGAGGGTCTTCTTGTAAAGGACAGAGGGTGTTGTATTCTGTACACACTGTAAAGCCCCCTGAGGCAAATTTGTGATTTGTGATATTGGGCTATACAAATAAATTGGCTTAACTAACTAACAAAACGCTCTCAATAAATAAAAAATAATCACTTATTTTTACAACTGAAATAATTTGTTTTTGTTATAACTGTTATAAGCTAATCTATAACACATTTTAAAAAGCATCTTATATTTACATTTTAAAAAATCTTCAATGCCTAGGGCCGGCGAGGAGACAACTTAGGGCCGGCGAGAAGACAACTTAGGGCTGGCCGGCTTGCAACACACTAGTGGAAACCCTGCATCTATTGAGCCGCCGAGTGGCTAAAAATGTAAATATCAACCAATTACTGGAGTCCCTCATTATCATTTAACTATTGACCCAATCATAACCACATTGGCCACATAAATAAGTTTCATGACTGTATCAGACATTAGAGTCTAAACTGCACAATCACAATAGCTGCAGCACCATATGGTGTCAATAGCCTCATAAAGCAAGAATGTTCACAGTTGTTTAATCACTTTCTCTTGGCTCTCAGCTGAGCTTGTCTGTCACTCCACATTATCAGTAGCGTATCATTTACATAATACTATGGCACTGTTTCAAAACACACACACACACATTTCATTGTTGCAGAGCTTCATGACAAAGCACACATGAAGTTATTTACTGCAACGCGAAAGCACGACATCCTGCAGCTGGATACGGACAGTTTGCTGGAACAGTGTGATATTTGGGGTGTAATAGGTTTGTGTGTGGATATAAAGGGTTGTGCAGGGCAAACAAGCATGTTGCCAGACACACACACACTCACATAAATGTACAAACAGACCGACAGACACACTCATAATGACACACAAGCCGGAGTGTGTTGCAGTGGGCGACTAATATCATTTGTTTAGCATATTGCGAGTGTGTTTGAAGTACCTGACTGCAGCCCAGGTATGCTATCCCTCAAAAGAATCCCTCCTGTGCAACATTTATGAGATGCGAGAAATGAGCCCCGAGGAGCGTCTGTCATCGCATTATGCTGACGCCTTCAACAAAAAGATGGTAAAAACACTCGCTAACTGGACCCCTGCGGTGTCACACATATTTGTGATGGATAACAGCAGACTCTCGCAATCTGTTCCCTCACCTCCCCTTGCAAGAAAGAAAGAAAGAGGAGAGATCAAATTAGTTAATCCCCGCAAAGAAACTTCTTTTTTTTCTCCCCACTTTAGAGCGTGTTCAGCACAAAGTGTTGATCAATGGCGTTAGATAGCCCCGTCCTATACCCTAAGCCCTGGCACCACTTCACATCAGATGAAAGCAACGATGATTTGCTGCGAATCAGCATTTAGCCACCCACACAACCTTGGGACAGCCGTGGACCTGTAACCTTTAGAGCTCGCCATCCACCATCTTCCACCTCCGGGTTAAATCAACTGCAAAGTTTCTTACTGAAACTAATGAAGTTGAAACTTTCTTGCATCACTTTTATATTACATAACCATCACATCACACATGAATAGGAATATTCATCCTCAGAATGTCCTTTCCTACAGAGTGAATACCGATTATATTTTAGTCTGAAAATTAGGAAAAAATATTTCTTGAATAGTTCCAGAGAGATTATGAAGCACGGCTGCCCTCGACTGAAACAATTCAGCACTCATACGGTTTTGTTGACTCGATAAGTTGATTTAATCAACAGATCTGTAAAAATGAGTTTCTCCCATAGACTGTATATAAGAAGTGGACGTAGTCACCGTGACGTCAACCACTGATTTTTAGACTGCTGTTTTGAAGCCTTGAGGTGACACAAGAGGGTGGAGCTAAGTACAACCGAACACTGAATAAGACATTTTTAAGCAAACAAAGATTAACTTTCATGAACTGAAAAACACACTGTGAAAGGGTTAAAGTTCCAAGATGAAAACTCGGACAACTCCTAGACCGGACAACTGCGTGGCAGCATTAGGGGACCTTCGTCGTCATGGTTACAATAATAAACACGTGGTTAAGGGTAGGGAATAATAGAAAAAAAACATTGACTGTCAGTTGGAAACGAACAGCTGTCTCCTGTGGCAAAATCGGATGTTTTGGTGACCCATCCATCCAGAAATTAAGCTTTACGTTAGTTCAGTCCATAGACTATATAGAAAAGGTGGACGTAGTCACCGTGACGTCACCTATTGGTTTGTGGACTGCTGTTTTTCAAGCCTCGAGATTGGTATTTTGGCCGTCACCATCTTAGTTTTTGGCTGTCGTCGTGTTTTATTTTTTGCAACCAGAAGTGACACAAGAGGGTGGAGCTAAGTACAACCAAACACTGAATAAGACATTTTAGGCGACCAAAAAGGTTATAATTAACTTCCATGAACAGATAAGACACTGTGAAAGGGTTAAAGTTGTAAGACGAAAACACGGACAACTCCCAGACTGGACAACACCGTGATCCCCTGCTTCATGGTCTATTTGACCTTAATTTACTAAATGAACATCATGCTGTATTGAAGAAGACTTAAAACTAGTGATTGAGACCATAAACTCATGTTTACAATGTTTACTGAGGTAATAAATCAAGAGAGAAGTAGGCTCATTTTCTCATAGACTTATATACAATCAGACTTCTTTTTGCAACCAGAGGAGTCGCCCCCTGCTGGCTGTTAGAAAGAATGCAAGTTTAAGACACTTCAGCATTGGCTTCACTTTTCAGACTTGGATGTTGTCCACTGGTTTTTTCACAACCTAACACAAAAGCAACACTTTAAATCTTCTGTTTACCAGAGATGTGCTCATACATTTCTGGGAAATAAGTCATTAAAAAATGACTAATCGACTCAAAGAAATCTTAGTCAACTAAGGCCAAAACAACCGATACTAAGAGGGGGCAGCCCTATTATGAACTGGTGCCAACCAGTGCTCTCAATAACAATACATTCGGATGATATTCTTCAGATCACTATCGTGTTTTTGACGAGGCAAAGTGAATGAAGACGCAACACGGGTCAATGCCAGCATCAGCTCCAGGCCAGACCTGTCATCTTCAGCTCTGTTTAGGAATAAAAGGAACATACGAACTGCTATTGCTAGTAAATTTTCTGGCATTATGGATGACGCTCAGGGCAACAAATTGCGAGTGGCCATGCGTAAGATTAAGAGAAGGGAGGGAACGCCGTTTGAATGAAACATGAAAGGATAAGTGTGTGTGTGTGTGTGTGCGATATGCATCAAGTTCTTCCTCTCCCGAGCAGGGCATATTATAATCAGCTCGGAGCCCGGGGGATTCAGGGAGCGAACAAGAAGAGAATAAAAAAAAAAAGTATTCCTCAGTGTGTTAGATATATGGAACAATACATGAGCTATAAACCTGCACGACCTGTGTTATCATCTCACTTCCTGTCTACTAAAGTAGAAAGTTTTTCTCAGAGTTTTGTGTATGTACATCTCTGTTTGTGTGACAAGTCTGTGTGTGTGTGAGAGCGAGACAGAAGCAGGATGTAATGGCTGAGACAGGAAGTCTAGTTAAATGCCTTGGCCCTGGGAAGAAGCCTGCGAGAATCAGTGGGCTGTCAACCTGCCAGGACCCCCGGGACCAGCCGGTGCCCAGGAGGCTTCACTCGCAAGCTGTGGGGAGAAAGGCTTTGATGATGCTCTTCTGTTATGAGCAACAGTCTACATACTGCCTATAGAAATATGGTATTAAGGAGAGCAGGGATGGCTATTCAGTAGCGAATGTGACATAAATGCGCACTCAATTTTATTACAGTCATATACATTCATGACAATTTCTCTGTCGGGGTTTAGTGACTTTCATTCGTGTTGATACACAAGTGTCGAGTGCTATTCTCTGGTTTGAAAGGCACTGTTGTTGGTTTTGGTACGTCTGGCTTGGATTGAACTAAACAATACCATGTGATGAACATTTTCATTACAATATTTAAACTTTATGGTGGCAAATGGGGAAAGGACAGAATAAAAAAGACATTTTTAATCTTTATCATCTACTATAAATGGTAGAAACAGAGACCTCATTTGTCAAAGGCAGTTAAATCATATTTTATCATTCTTGTGATTCAATCAGGAAACTGAACTCCTGACACATTAACATTTTGTTTTACTGTATATCCATTATGATGGGGAATGTTAGACTGCTGGGCCACAAAAACAGTCAAAGAGGTGCTAGATTATAATGTAATGAAACTAAGGTTTTGCTTAAAGAGGATTTATTATGCGTTTGTGCTTTTACCCTTTCGTTTAGTGTGTTATATTGTTTTTTTGTGCATGTAAAAGGTCTGCAAAGTTACAAAGCCCAAAGTCCAGGCCAAAGGGAGTTACTGTCTCACTCAAAAAGTCAAGAAAGTCTCAGTTTGTCGTAGAATCATTTTGTTTTGTGTGAAACCGCTCAGTGAACTACATCTCTCGTCTCGCACAATATACATCACCAATACTAGCTAGCTGGTAACTTAGCTTTGTCCCACACACAAATGAAACGTTATCTGACCTGATGTGTTTTATCCAGCGACTCCTCGTCTTTTTATCAGCCGGGAGGAGAAAGAACGAGCCAGACCCGTTGCTGGTCTGAGTTTATCCCGGTAGGAAAACACACAGGAATCGTAGCTGTCGGTAGCGGTCTGGTAGCTGTCTGGTAGCGGTTTGGTAGCAGTCTGGTAGCGGTTTGGTAGCAATCTGGTAGCGGTCTGGTAGTGGTTTGGTAGCAGTCTGGTAGCAGTCTGGTAGCGGTCTGGTAGCGGTATGGTAGCAGTCTGGTAGCGGTTTGGTAGCAATCTGGTAGTGGTATGGTTGTGGTTTGGTAGCAGTTTGGTAGCGGTCTGGTAGCGGTTTGGTAGCAGTCTGGTAGCGGTTTGGTAGTGGTCTGGTAGCTGTCTGGTAGCGGTTGCTTCAGGGAGAGAGAAAAGCAGAAAGTTATGCCATCACTTACGCGACTTCTGGGTGTATCGTCTTTCTAATTACACATTTTCACGGCCTGATTCAACATTTTTACGAGAAACAGCGACTTTCTTGACCTTCAAAATTATGTTTTAAATTGATAAACATCATGTGTGATTCATGGAACAATTCAAACGGGATCCACCTGAAGGGGCGGGACTTAGGCTCTCTATAAATTGTCGTTTGGTCTAGATTGCCTTCATTCTCATCTCAAACGCCTCCTAACTAATGCATTCATCTCATCAATGACATCCATTCAGTTGTCAAGTATTCATCTCCCTGTGCCAGTGCAAGAGAGATCAGGCCAGTGGTAAAAAGACAAATGTCATTACAGAGTACGAGGATAAATCAGTGATAATACTTCGGTTCTTGATCATTATTATTTGTCTGTCATGACTGTCAGGAGCAGATCCAACATATGCTGCTGTTAAAAATGCATCAGTCCGCTGCTCAGCAGAGACCAAACATTAGGCTGACACACATCACATCCAATCTGTGATATATAGAATTCGATACCAGCCTCCAATAACCAATTTCACTGACACACACACACACACACAGCATGTACTGTATACACACACCTACTGGTGGCACATCCCATCTCTGCATCTGCGGCCAAACTACCTGCGGACCTTCATCCTCTGCCTCATATATCACCTAGATAACAAAATACTTGGGGGGCTGCCCATTCCGTTGCCTGACAACGTCAGTAACAAATGGAGAGTCTTTCCTGTATCCAATTATAAATAATGTGGCATCTTTACAAGAAGATAAAGCATCTGATTCTTATCGTGCGATAGAGATCAATCAGAAACCATATTAAATAACCACCTCATCTTTTTTCGCTTTCCTTCCAGCTGGGACTGTTTATTTTATTTTTTTGTAGCTTGGGGTAGAGAATGAGGAAGGTGGAGGATAAGAAGGGCAGGAAGCTGGGCGAGATAACTACTCGGACCTTGGAGAGGTAATCCTACAGATACATAGATACAGGCATGGCTGGTGGTGCTACCATGTCTGTCTGTATAGTAGGGCTGGGACGATACACCTATCTCCCGATTCAATACTATCACAATACTTGGGTGCTAATTTGATATGTGTTGTGATTTTTTAAGTATTGCAATTTGATATTATGACTTATTGCGATTTTTGTTAACTTTTTTTAACACTAGACCATGGGAAAAAGTTGAATCATACACTTCTAGGGACATTTACTTTGGAAAATCTCTAAATTAATAGAGTAAGAATGTTTGATTTTCAGCATGTATGTAGTCAGAGATGTCCTGAAGTCAAATATATCAGTCATTGTCGGGTATTATTTATTAAATTTTTTTCCCAGCAACCCAAAAATCAAAGAATAAAGACATTTCCCTCACAGATTAGTGGTATTTTCTTTTTAATTTATAAGGGACATGTAATGTTTTATATACTTCTGGTGAATATAATCCAGTCAATTTTATTTCCATAGATGTATTTTGTATATACAGTTCTCTTTGTTAACACCTTATTTTGAAAACCGGACGTAGTCCCACGTATATACTTCCACTAACTTCGTCTCTAGCTCTCCCGTCAGCTCCGTTCTCTTTATACATCCATGTTCAGCTCCATCGGGGTCGTTTGAATGCATTTAACATAAATGTCAGTATCTGGGTGCTCTACAGTCATAGCGTCGGCCAATTTGACCACGGAGATGAGAGTTACGGCTGGCTCGATCGCACGTTACCGCGATATGATAACGTTTCCTGTCCGTGACAAAGTTAGCATGCAGCTTTAGCCGTGATGTCTAGCTCTGCTTTTCCTGCCAATGTGTGAAACCCAAAGTGTTTCCATACTTTACTGGATGTGTAGTGTTTACCACGCTGGATTTAACATGTGAGGGTGCAGGTCGTATCCACGCTGACTCTCTGACATTTTCTACTTTTTCGTTTCAGCTTGCTGCAGTTTGTTTTGGTTGACGGATACGGAACAGACATGACGTCATGTTACTCAGTTACTACAACAATAAAAGCGGCAACTTCCTTCTACCTCCACATAGACTCAAATGAAGCAAATATATCGATTCTGGTATTGAAAAAATCTAAATCTAGTATATCTGTGTGACTGTGTGTTCATCCACATGCGTGCGCAGCAGGTAGGTATCAGATATGTATACACACTATGAATAGATATAGACATGAGGTGCACATTTATCCGTGTATTTGGTGCTACAGTGCAGAGAAAGAGAGGGGAATGCCCCACCGTATACACTACACAGTGATGCTATCAAGTTCAGTGCAATAAAACACAGTATGCAGACAGCCTTATCAAGGCGTCATGGTAATTAGACACATACAGTAGAATAGCACAGAGGCTGTGGAGTGAGTGGAACAATGGGGGGAACACAGAGGAGACACATTATAGTATTAACTGAAAACCCTGAAACCCATCTGGCTCCTTACTGAAACCTCATCCAGCGTGACTTAAACAGGTCTGTAATGTTTGGTGGTGGCTTTTGTGCTAACCTACTTTCAAGAAACTATTCAACTGATTAATTAGTGATTAAGACTGTTTGGTAAAGTGTTA
>CAKAOI010047332.1:40212-51049 GCA_916701655.1 Sebastiscus albofasciatus
ATATATATATATATATATATATATAAATATAAAAGGACAGGAAAAACAAGACGAATTATTCAGTCAAAGACACAAAAACAGTTGAGGGAGGTTGTCTCGGAGACATTTCCATTAATCATTTCTAAAACAAAATAAACACAAATAATTAAGTAGGTTGTGTTGTTACTGGGAGCATATCATCTCATGGTGTGCCAGGGTTTTTTCTTTAAAGTTGATCAAAGAAAAATGTGGCTGTAAGACATCAATAAAGGAATCTTCCCTAAAACCAATGTTGAAAACCTTTAGATATATTAGCTCTAACAGTCGGTTGCTTCTTTATTTCTTAAAGCAAATGAAAACTAAACCACAAACTCAAGAGAAGAAAAGTTAGTGTCTTTCATTCTTTCTTTTTTTTACCTTGAAACTCTTTCATGTTTGACAAACACTTGATCCGTTAAGAGCAATTGATCCACGACAGAATGTGTGGTGAGTCGTACTATTTGCCTTCGTCGTGTTACACTCCGCCGACAGTCTGGCTCAGAACAAGGAACGGGGCCGCCGGCGCCAAGTCTCAGCTCATATTTTTTAAAGCAAAGCAATCAATAGATTCATACGAGAATATGAGAACGTGTGTAAGTTGTTCGGTTGTAGGACACATAACAAGCCTTGTAGCGTCTCGGAGGGGTCTGCTCTTGAGAAGTTTGAAATGGAAAAATTGGTAGAATTTATCTCACTTTGCCAGGTCATTTCCTGAACATTCAACCTTGGACACGGAGCCACTGACCACGGCTTTGAAATTATGTTGTCAAAACCTGAGGGGCAGAAAAACAACCATCCCCAAGGTCAAACGGCCAAGTATATATTGTCCGTTTCACAAAGATGAAAAACCTCCGGAGGGCAGTTAATCCAAGACCCGAGCGATATCCCCCCCCTGACCTTGAGCCGCTAAAAAACACCCACGAGACCAGCGTTGTTGGCATGCATCACAGAGCTCTATGGCCACGGACCCCACGACAACAAGGTAAACAGCATTTCTACCTGGCCTAATGAGGCGTGACAAGCCATTGATCTCAGGTTGAGCAAAGCATCAATATTACCTCATAGCGGAGACGGAGACGGAGCACAAGTGACACGGGTCTGGATTTTTTTTTTAAGACAATCAGGGAGGAGGAATTTATCATTTGGGCCTCTGATATGGAGAGCCGGTTCTGAGCTCTGATGGCGAGATGACAAATTCGATTGGAAGGGCTCATCAGACAGAGAGAGTGTGTGTGTGTGTGTGTGTGTGTGTGTGTGTGTGTGTCTTTGCAGAGAAATAACAGGTTGTTCAAAGTAGAGGTGTAAGAAAATACCAAAAAATATTGCGATATTATGTTTTCTGATACTGTATCGATTTTCTCAACAACTACATACTCCAAGCAAAAATACTATTCGATAATCACTGGGAACTAGTCGACATACCACACCAAATAAAAATGTATTTTGCTTAGAGACGTGTTTGATATATTGCTGTTTTATATTATAGATTATACATTACATTTATATTATTATATATTAATTTTTCACTTTGACTCGGCACAGAACTGTCCACACGAATCTCTTCTCCTCCAGTTTATCTCAAATGACTTTATAAATGTCACTATTTTTGTGGGCTTTATTTTGCATATTCTGTATGTTCTCTTCAGCCCAGATGTCAATAGTGGTGGGAACATTTTTTTTATTCACCTATGTATCGGGATTTTTCTTTAAATGATTTTGAAATTGATTTTTTAATGCCAAAATCGATATAGTTGCTTCATTTGAGTCTATGTGGAGGTAGAAGGAAGTTACCACTTTTACTGTTGTAGTCTGAGTAACGTGACGTCATATCCATTCCGTATCCGTCAACCAAAACAAACCGCAGCCGGCCGAAACGAGAAAGTAGAAAACGCCGGAGGGTTGGCGTGGATACGACCTGCACCCTCACATGTTAAATCCAGCGTGGTAAACACTACACATCCAGTAAAGTATGGAAACACTTTGGGTTTCACACATTGCAGGAAAAGCAGAGCTAGACATCACGGCTAAAGCTGCATGCTAACTCTGTCACAGACAGGAAACGTTATCATATCGCGGTAAAGTGCTGTCGAGCCAGCCGTCGCTCTCATCTCTGTGGTCAAATAGGCCGACGCTATGACTGTGGAGCACCCAGATACTGACATTTATGTTAAATGCATTCAAACACCCCCGATGGAGCCGAACATGGATGGATGAAGAGAACAGAGCTGACGGGAGAGCTAGAGACAGACTTGGAGAACTTAGAGGAAGTATAGAGTGAATACATGTACAAGTGTCGAATCGTCCCAGCTCTAGATATCAAGCAAAATCGGACTTCTGCAGAAGTCCAGATCGATCCTCTCTCACTCATGTTAACCTGTCACTGCGTCCAACTCAACAAATGTGCACACAAGCAGCCAGCGTTTTTGTTCACTTGGAAACAGTCCAAGACAACTTCCAGCATGCAGTCTTGGACCGGTTGTATTGGTCCGCATCAGAGTACAACTACTGTGTTCACAACTGTCCAAATGAAACGCACCACAGTTTGATTAAAACGGACTAAATGTTGGCTTGTGAAAGCGCTTCTTGTCCTCCCACACTTATTCTGCCAGAGTTTGAACATATTTACACAATCTCCACTGAATTACAAGCAGAAATACAAAGACAGAATAAAAGAGAGAAAGAGAGGAAGCGCGAGGAAAAGAGACGTTAAATGTGCCGAGTAGACCGTATTTAACTGTACAATCGTGTGGAACTTTCATTGTGTTTCACTCGGTGCTGCTGTTTGTTTTCTCTCTCTTATGCTCACTTCAGTCTCTCTCTCTCTTCCATGTTTTATCTTGTTCTGGAGCAGTCCTCAAAAGTTTTTTCAAAAGAGCAGCAAAAATGCTGCCGTTTTATTCCCCCTTCAAGGAGCAGGAGAGCAGAGCTTCTGTCGAGCAGTCCCTCTTTCATTTAGTTCGGGTAAAACTGCTGACGTCTTCGATAAGAATTTTAAAGTTGAGTCAACATCGTGGAGCCTCGAAGACGGGGGGGCCCACTGTCGAGTTCGATATTAGCTGAATACATATGTTGTTTTATGTAATATGAGTTCTTGTAAAGCTAAAAGTAAAAGGTTCCACGACAAAACGGAACGGCGGTAGCCTGTACGTAACCACAGACGTAGTTTATCAGTGTTGTATCTCCGTCGTTTGTGTGTTACAAACCAAAACGTGTGTGTGTTTTGACCGTACTGTAAAATCCATGTCGTGGCCGAACGTGACACCGGTGACGGTGATGAAACCGGTATACCGCCCAGCCTTAGTTCCCGTTTGGGTATATATTGTCTGCTACAGAACGCTCCTGTTTAAATGGGGTTCCGCAATGTGTTTACAGTCACAAGGTGAGTCGGGCTGTGACCTTTGGGTCAGAACAAGAAGTCAGATCGAGTAATTGTCACTCTCCACCTTAAAGCATCCTGGGAGCGACACTTGGCCTTTGAAAAAGACTCCTTCTCTGGCTTAGTGCCCGAGTGTCTCTTGAAGTCTCGCTGCATTACAGTTCAGAAAAGTTGGCAGCTGTAACTTCATCAGCACTTGTTTTTCCAAAATGCTAATAGTACAGTAGCAACGGCTCAAGACAGTTGACGTTATGTTAGCAGGGAGAGCTCGCCTGCAAACTATATGAAAGTGCTAATCCCCAGAGGTTACTTTTTATCTTCCTCTCTCTCCCTCTTCCCTTAATCTCCGCTCCTCAGTATCTTTACCTAAATGAAGTAGAGAACGAATGGATCTCCTCTTTGGTGGTGAATGCACTTTGACTTTGAATACAAAATGCCACCTTTCATGAATGTCTCTGCCAGGGATTATAATGAGGCATTTTATTACATTCAACCTACCCCAGGTCTTGTGAATTCACCGCACAGAATGGCATAGCGGATTATAGCAGCCGAGAAGAATACGGTATATCTACGTCTTCATAAATGCAGAGCATCTCATACAAAAAGCTCGATAGCTCTGCCCGTATTTTCCACCACTTATTGCTGGATTAACATGGGAAATGTGAATCACCTCTTGTCAGGGATTTTCTTTCTTCTTTGAGGTTGATGTGAGACTCAACTCAAAGTCTTCTTCACACATATGAACACATATTCAGTGGCCATAAAGAAGGACACCGCTCACTTGATTCAGAAAGAGATTATGCTCTCCTGCGGTGCTGACATGGATTACACATTGGATGTGTGTTGCTCTGTTGTGGCTTTATGTCAATATCTGACAGTCCCAGAGAGCAGCGTCCTGTATCTGACACCAGGAACCAGGGCGAATGGTGAGACACGACACTGGTGTGGAGGTGTCCCATTAAGGCAAGCTCACACCGTCACCACGTCATGTAAAGGCTGGCCCAAACTACAAGTGGAAGTGGAAAATGGGAGAGACCGCACACATAACGATGTGTTATGTTAAATTTAAAGCAGCAGTTGGTAGAAATGGAGCAAATGATTTCACAGACCGGAGGAAAACAACCAATCAGAGCTGATCTGGAATCTGCACTCCACTCGCGAACTCCAATCAAATGGTCAAACTAGGAAGCGCTGATCAAATATGAAGCAATATTCTGTTACTGTAATGTATATTTCTCTCCTCAAATGTTTTCAGAAACATCTTGTAGTGTACTGTTTAGCTGTAAAATGAGAAAGTTTGTGACCCGGCAGCCATGTTGAGATCAAGTTGAGGAAATACCAAGCACCGCCCACCAGCCGGAGCACAGCCAATAGGAACGCTCTCTCTCTGAAATGACCTGTGATTGGTCAAAGTCTCAGGTCAGATTTTTTTAAAGCCTGAAAACAGAGCCATGAGGAGGTGCAGAAGTCTAGTTTTCTCTCAGAACACTTGAATTACAATATGCTGAAAGGTTATTATGGAATTTTTGAGTCCTGACTCAAATCTGGCAAAATCTCTCACAATCAAACGTGCTTAAACAAACATGGCAGACGACGGGCAGGAAGAATAAGCGATGTTAGTTTTATGCTCTACTTTGTACTGAAAATTCACGAAGAAAAAGGAAACATAATGGGTGAAGTCATGGAGACATGTTAAATAAACACTCCACAAACAGCCACTAATGAACTAGTTCCATTTCTGAACTCTATCTTACTACTACTTTATGTTTCACGTTTAGCATTGGCCCGTGCTTTAGCCGCGGTCGCCACGACGGCGGTGGTTGTCCTTCCTTCAGTTCCATCGTTCTTTCCCACATTACTGCACCATCGGCTGTCCTCGGGGTTCCCCACACACAAGAGGAGATCCGATCTGGAAATTGGTGCGGCCAGGATGTAAAAAAAGACTCTTAACATACCTCACACCACAGGAATATCTGGAAAGATAATCTTTAGAACACTCCAAAAATCAGGGCTTTGCTGACTAATATTGGGAGGAGGGGAATCAGACCCAAAATCGGCTTGATTCTGGTGAAGTGTGTGCCCGGCGTTAGGCTGAGAAACAGTCCACCCTGTTGGAGCACATATCACTATGTTTCGGAGCGCCTTAGATCTCCTTTTTCATGTGATTTACCAGAGAAGGTTTGAATCCTGGGAACCGAGATCCCTGTATTTACCAGAATTTAAAGCCAAATTCTCTTTTTACCAAGAAAAATCACTGTGAGAACCCGGCAGTTTCTAGCAAGTGTGTCCTCAAATAAAAGACATCTTCACCACACAGCATTAACA
Organism: Sebastiscus albofasciatus; assembly: GCA_916701655.1. Lineage (NCBI taxonomy): Eukaryota > Metazoa > Chordata > Actinopteri > Perciformes > Sebastidae > Sebastiscus > Sebastiscus albofasciatus. The sequence goes on from CAKAOI010047332.1 coordinate 45,932, forward strand.
TCGCTGTAGCTGTCAAACATACTGTAGCACGACCTTCAAGCCAAGTTACTTCTGTATGAAAATTGGCTCAACTTTTCAGACCGGAGCCGTTTCTCCCAATTATTTTTGTGCTAAAAATGTCAACTTACAGCTCTCCTGTGAGAGGCATAAGTTTGTTAGAATAAGTGTGAATGAAGCAGAGTGCAACAACTTATAAACAGAAGATAAAATATTCATGTGGTTTAACAAGCGGATCGATTACACATGCAAGCCTCAAGCTCAGAAAGATCGGAGAGTTTGTACAGTAATAGTGGAAGTAAACTCTTGTCACCCTGTGATCTGGAGTGTAAATGCATTATGTACACATTAACCCCAAAGTATGTGCTCTCATATCATTGAGTATATTTAGTTATGCTTCCTTGTATCTTCATTATTGACTGTCGTGATTCAGAGACAGCCCTCCGGATTAATCAAATCAAAACTGGGGGCATCCTGAACATGCTTTATTACCTCAATAATTAATCTGTTGTCTTTCGTCACCCAGCCCTAATGGCCCGTCTGCTGGAAATTTACGCCCTTAATTAAAAGCCATTCATAGCGCAACAAGCCACCTCTGACCTTCAAACCGCTGCCACAGTTAAGCAGGACCATAACTGCTGCCGGATTTACACAAGGCACAAAAACTTCATCTAAATTATCCTGAAAAGTGATAGAGAGGAAGAGGGAAACAGCTAGCCTGGCTCTAATGGTAACAAAATCTATCTACCAGCACCTAGGGGTGTCACCAGAACCAATACCTTGGTACCAAGTCAATGCCAAAACTCTGAAAACGTGACGGTATTATGATAGAAAATGTGTTTGGGACGCAGTAAAGTCACTATTGACGCAGCCAATTGGACGCACACTACATTATCCCTGATAATGTTACATTGCAAACAACAAATCTGCGTTGAAACAGACAGGAGAAGAGCTAGTTAACGCTAGCTGTTAGCTCCGTGTAAGACAGTTAACAGCTAACGTTAACTAGCTCTCGTCCTGAAGATTTCAACATGGGAGGTACCAGTGATTTACATTATGATGCGTTCAGGTTCGATTCAGTAAAAGTTCGTACTGGGTGAAGGTAAATTCTAACATTATCATGATGTGTTCAAGTGTAATCTTGTAAAATGTAGTTTTTAATGAATCCAGTTGTTTGAAGGAGATGTTTTCACAGCAGTAGCAATAGAATTATATCATGCTTGATAACAAAAAACAGTTAGGTAATAAAGTATGTTGAAGTACATGGGATTTATTGTTCTACTTTTGTTTGTTAGCATGGTATCGAATTTGTATCGAGAATCGTGAAACTTCACTGGTATCGCTGAATGTATGGTATCGTGAGTCGTGACATCCCTACCAGCACCTCTAAAGCTCAGGAACTAGCACATTTTAACCATGGATGTATTAAGAGAACTGGATACAGCGTTGGAGGCGGGGCCCCGTTCATTCCTATGAAAGATGCTCAGTGGCATGAAGCCAAAATGGCTCGACTTCCGAGTGGAAAAGTACCCTGATCTTTCGGGGATCTTCCGCATCCATTGGGCCCATGGAGCAGGCGCAGTAGCGTCCGCTCGGTCACATGACTCGGCCACGTTTTACAACTTTTAGGACCTAATGATTTAAATAAGGGCTATTCAAGTGTCGCGGGTACAAGCGGTAGAAATGGGTTTCCTCAGGAGGGTGGCTGGCGTCTCCCTTAGAGATAGGGTGAGAAGCTCAGTCATCCGTGAGGGAATCGGAGTAGAGCCGCTACTCCTTTGTGTCGAAAGGAGCCAGTTGAGGTGGTTCGGGCATCTAGTAAGGATGCCCCCTGGGCGCCTCCCTTGGGAGGTGTTCCAGGCACGACCAGCTGGGAGGAGACCTCAGGGAAGATCCAGGACTAGGTGGAGAGATTATATCTCTACTCTGGCCTGGGAACGCCTCGGGATCCCCCAGTCAGAGCTGGTTAATGTGGCCTGGGAAAAGGAAGTTTGGGGTCCCCTGCTGGAGCTGTTGCCCCCGTGACCCGAACCCGGATAAGCGGTTGAAGATGGATGGATGAATGGATGGCTATTCAAGTGTTCATACTGGGAAGTTGATTCACCGGAAAAAAAAATGATCCGCTGAGTTACAGACCTCTCTTTCCCAATGTAAGTCTTTGGGAATTAGTCTTTTTGGGCCCAACGTGGCATCACGTGACGGACACGGACGTTGTAGTACCACCGTTTGGCTGTTACGAAAATTGGCATCAACAACTGACGCTCTCTCTGGGGGCTTGATTATATCTCATTTGTTTACGTAGTGTTTTTTAATTGATTGAACAAAAGATTAGTGTCGTCCTCAGACAGAAGAGCCAACGGGCAGCACGTGGATCACTAACATGGACCTTTTCAACATGTTTTGATGTTAACTGCACACGTTCACTTATGATTTAGGAATTTTAATCTCTGTGAGACTGAAATAAAGGTTGAAAATACCACACTCACACACACACACACACTCACACACACACACACACACACACACACACACACACACACACAGAGAGAGATCAGCGAGTCAGCGTTTCCAGTAGCTGATTATCCAACATTCCTGTGAGAAAATGCCTACTTGGCACACGGCCTTGGCTGGCGATGGCACCCACTGTGCTGATAAAATCTCTTCCGATTTACAATTTGGTTACACCAAAACACTGCAAACGGCTGTACGTGGTAAACACTCACACTTTGAGAGGCTAAGGGAAAGATAGAGGAAGACAGAAGGACAATGAAAGAGACTACACCCTGTGCTGTTTTAAACACCGTCTTCGTTCTGCTGCTGACGTATCATCCTGACACATCTTCGCTCCGCTCCGTCCTCCTCATTCCTTATTAGTTAGCTATTTACTCAGGCTGTTAAAGCAGGGGGGGGGAATTCACTTTCATTTCAAAGAGCTTTACTGCGAGAAGACAGCTGGCTAGGAGTCCTACCCAGGGGTCCCGACTACTCGTCGGAGCATTGAACACAAAAGTCTTACCACTTGATCCGGGGATTCAAAGGAAATAAAGAAGCCTGTGCTGGTTATCCCTTTTGGCTGTGCTGTGGATGTACATCAGCGCAGGCCAGATAAAGGAATGAGCCTCCATTAGCTGCTGAGAGGAGTTATCGTACTGCTTTAATGAGAGAACTGAAGAGAAGATGAGTAAGAGTGCTCCAGCATTTCAATTATCACCTCTGGATGTGTTCTGAAATATCACCCATGTAGACATTTATATAACTGTGAAGAGGAAAAATAAAACATCATAGTTTGGAAATCCAACTTGTGACCGCTGTTGAAGCTTCACAAAAGGAGCAATTTGGAAACTAAAGTACGAGGTGGAAGGAATGTGAAATAGGAGCAGGTTGAGGTACATATTTTAATTGGCGAGGAAGCCGTCATCACCAGGCAACATGATACAAATACCAGACAAAGAGACCTCAGTCTTCCTCCCAACAGAACGTTACTTTCCCTTCGTTCCGTCGACATTGTTGGATGTCACAGAACGAGATGTGAAAACTGAGTGACGGCTTATTTTCGGCATTCACGGAAAAACCTCGCGGGGCAAAAAATCAGCGGAAATTTGGCAAAAGTGGTTCATGTGTGGGTATTTGTGGTTGCACACGTTGGTGAATTGTGATACTAGAGCTGTGTCTCAATTCTGATACTAGTACGCTGTGCACACTATGGACTTACTTGCATAGTGCGTCTCAAATCCTGCACGGCTGTTGTGCACTCACGGACCAAGTCGTTTCGACAGTAATTCAATTCAAACGAATAAATTACCCAATATTAGCCCCTATCTGACTACAGTATAGTGGTATGTAGTGCACAAAAGACACATGTATAACTTAAATTTGTAAAGTTTGGGTCTGTCAATCGATTTAAATACTTAATCGTGATTAATCGCATGATTGTCCATAGATAATCCCGATTAATCGCACATTTTTTTGTTCAAAATACACCTTAAAAGGGAGATTTGTGTGTTTTCAGTTCACGAAAGTTAATTAGAACATTTTTGGTCGCATAAAAACGTCTTATTCAGCGTTCGGTTGTACTTAGCTCTACCTTCTTGTGTCACTTCTGGTTGCAGATAACCAAGATTGCAACGGCCAAAAACGGCAAAGCTTCATGTCTGGATGGATGGGTCACCAACACATCAGATTTTGCGAGAGAGGAGACTGGAGCTGTTTGTTTCCAACTGACAGTCAATGTTTTTTTTTACATTATTCCCAACCCTTATCCACGTGTTTATTATTGTAACCATGACGACGAAGGTCCCCTAACCTGTCAATCAATTAAAATATTTAATCGCGATTAATCGCAAATTAATCACACATTTTTTTATCTGTTCAAAATGTACCTTAAAGGGAGATTTGTCAAGTATTTAATCCTCTTATCAACATGGGAGTGGGTTAATATGCTGCTTTATGCAAATGTATGTATATATGTATTATTGGAAATTAATTAACAACTTCAATGCCTGCCATTTTCACAAGTTTAACATAGGTAGCGGGCCCATCCTATTCCGCTACGTAGCAAAGATGGCGAATGTTGAAGGTGAGAAGTGTCCAGCGTTCCACACTCAACGTCTTAGAGTACAACATCCTGGTACTTAGAGTGCACTGCATGTTGCCATACTGCAATACGTTTAACTAAAACTGCTCCACATGTGTCTGAAAAAGGAGGTTTGAAAGAGAATTATGAGAGCAAGCAATACATGCTGTGGAAGGAGAGCTTCTTTTATCTTCCACAGATTTTTGCATTGCAAATAGCTTATTATATAACAGAGGCTATTTTAATGAAGCATTATTATGTTTAAATGCTGTTCTGTATCGTGAGATGCTCTCCTGCACAGTTAATCAGCCTGGGCCCAAGGTGCTTGGTGACATTTTGCTAAGTGTTCTTAAGTGCGTCTGATTTAAAGGGGTCAGCTGCAAGAGCAGGAAAAATATGTTTTTTTTTCTGAATCGTATTTATGGAGTGTATAATCTTCAGTGATATGAAAGAAATAAATTAATCTGTTCTGTCTGCAAGGTCTGTTTTAATAATGTTTTTGTTTCATTATAGCTCAATTGCTTATAACTGCTCTGTCTTAATTACTA
>CAKAOI010047334.1:0-27634 GCA_916701655.1 Sebastiscus albofasciatus
AGACAGACAGAGACGTTAACAGGTTATTCAGCTCGCTGTGACGAACCTGACAGACTGCATTCTGTTGTTTAGTCAAACCTGTTGAAGGCCACTGATTTGCCTCTTTGCTGCTCATATGACTGTACGAATACTAACATGTTGTCCTTTTTTTACATTTTCTTATCAGTCAAAACATTTGGCTATGTCAAAAAAAAAAAAAAAAGCTTTACCCTGAGCCCGAACTAACAGCACAGACTGAGAGCAGGTGTAGCCCGAGGTGGCCCTCATATAATTAGACAATTAGCTGGCATACATATCCGTGCATCGCAAATCCTCACCTATGAATTATGTACTTAGTGGGACTTTGCAGAGTATCATCGCAAGGCCTGGGCTTTGGCACGAAAGAAAGAAGTGAAAAGGGAAGAAATAAAGAAAAGAGACAGATAGATAGACAGATAGATAGATAGATAGATAGATAGATAGATAGATAGATAGATAGATAGATAGATGGATAGATATTAATCAGCCGATTGTTGTGAGTATCCAAAGTAAAAGCACTCATTATGCAGATCTGTTCCTTTCAGATTTTCACATTATATTATACTATATTACTGGATTATTTTAATCATGTACCCTGTCTTGGTGAAGCTATCTAATTTACATTTATCTGCATATAACAACAAATCATATTTCATAAGCTGTTTACTATAGCTATATAGCTATGTACTGTATCTAGAATCTTTATCAGTAAACTATAGCTGTCAAATAAATGTATTGTGGCTTAAAAAAGTACAATGTTTGCCTCTTAAATGTGAAGTTGAAGAATAAGCAGCATAAAATGGGAGTACAATCAACTTAAATAAAGTGCTGGAACAAGCTGACAAAGAATAGAAACATGATACTTTCAGACAGTGTAGACAGATAGATAGATAGATAGATAGATAGATAGATAGAATTTAATATGTCTGTTTCAAATATATATAATGGCAAGATAATATGAAGTAGTTACATGCTAAACAAAATTTATTAGAAATTTAAATAAAATCTTAATATTTATCCGTCACTTATTTTTTCTGGGTTCAGAATTTCTTCTAATTTGACAAAAGTAGGATTTTTTTTTTTTTTTTAATTTTCATGTACAGTTGTTTTTGTGATAAGCTAATAAACTAATACAGGAGGTTCAGTATTTCTAAATATTGTCATAATAGCAATGATGTAAATAAAGAGATCCTTCGTGGTATGCAGACGTGTAATTCCAACCTACACACTGGCTTTACTTTATATTTGTCATCAATATTTGTTTGTATATTAATAAATCTGCTGCTATTCTGTGTTTTTAACTTTATATTAGGCCTATTATATTGTGTTCTGTGTTCATAAATAAAGTTTGTGTTTAAAGAATGTGTGAAAAAAAGTTTTGTTTTCTAATCTAAAACTATAGAATAGTAAAATTATATTATTTTATTATATATTAATTGTGTCTTGATAAACAAAAAAAACTGTGAAAATGGAAATGTCTTAATTAAATTAAAAAAAAAAACTAAAAAAAAAACTAAAGAGAAAGTATGAAGCTAAATCTTCTTTGAAACATTTTATTTATTTTTTATTTTGTTTTTCCATGTCTAATAAATCCATGAAAGAACAGGAGTTTCACTTCATGTAACTGTGCTGACAAATGAAGAAAGCTGTCTTACCTTTGAGATGCAGAGGGTCCAAAACCAGACTGAAGTTGTGTGTATTCCTCCAAATGGCTTTTAGTTTCTCTGTGTCTCTGTGTCTCTGTGGGTTAAACTGTTGGATTCCTCTGGAGGACCGATGGATGATGATCCAGGTATGAAACTGTGCGAGACAGAGAACAAACATATTGGCCTCACTTTCTTCTGTGCTTGTCAAAAAGAGAGACTTTTGTGTTGTCTTTTTTTAGTTAATAGTGTGAGTCAATGAGCCTGGGCTACCGGTGGAGATCTGCTGGAACAGAGGCTGTCAAACATATCCCTGCACACTGGGAAAGTCAAACACAATAGACGCTCAATCTGCAAATGTTTTCTTCCCTCCCAACTGCAGGGAGCTCCGCGGAAAAATGTAAAAAATGACAATGATCTGAAAACTTCACCGAGACAAGCGGCATGAAAAAAAACTCTCCCAGAAAAAAAAGAGAGGCTCTAAAGTAGAAAGAAGGAGAACATTTAGTAGGAGAAAACTTACCTTTTATTTTTATTCTGCCAAGTCACCTTTCTTCTCCTACAGTGAGAGCAGCTGGACACTTTAGTTAGTTTCTTATAATTTGGCGCCTTGTTGTTTTCCCGTAATATTTCTCAGAGGTTTGACAGTATAAGTGGAATGTTAAGTATGACTTTGGTATGAAATCAACGCACTACACTGGAAAACGAAGGGGGAGGGAGAGAAAGACTGGTGAGGAGGAGCTACTGCTGCGCGTCAATCAACAGGCAGGGGGCGGGGCTTAGCTACAGGCCACGCCCACTAAAACACCCTGCTGCACACACACTGAGCTGCAGCTTCCTGCCACTAAACCAGCCTCACAACACACATTACACTACACCAGCATCTCAGGGAATAATAATTACTAAATGCATCTACTGACGTAGTTACAAACAGTTTTGAAATACTGATCCTTCCAGTGGTGGAAGAAGTACTCAGATCTTCTACTTAAGTAAAAGTAAAACTGTGAAGAAATACAAGTAAAAGTCCAGCATTTAAAAATGTTTCTTAAGTAGAAGTACACAAATATTAGAAATCAAATGAACTATTTATTTATCTCACTTATTATTCTAAGTGTTGGTATTATTATTGATATTATTATCATGACCATCATCATCATCATCATCTTTATTATTATTCATATTATTAATATATATATGTGTATGTGTATATACTGTATTATATATATATATGTATATATATATATATTTGACACATTTATTTTCTTTTTGTTTTGTTTTTTCTCCCCCTATGCTCTACACATAAAAGGAAGGATGTCTGTATGTGTTTAAGAGTAGATATATGTCATATATGACCATCTAGCCTCATTCAATGCCAAACACACACCCATTATTCACATCACACACATGCGCACACACACACACACACACACATTCTTCAACCTGCTTTTATCCCCTTGTTTGTCTTGTTTTTTTTTTTTTGTTTTTTTTGTACTTTGTTATTTGTCTTTCTCTGTATAATATATGTTGGTCTTTTTTATATATGTCCCTGCACATGTCTTCACTTGTTTTGTAATCACTTTATTACACAATAAAAAAAATAAAAAAATAAAATTAACTTGAAATACCAAAAGTAAATATGCAGAAGAAAGAATAACATATACCTTGAAAAACAAACTGGGTGTTTATGAGGAAATATGGAAATCATTTAATGATTTCATAAAAAGTAATGATATTGGTGAGCTTCTACAGGAGGAATAATTAAGATAGGATCCGTACAAATTCACAATAGTGGTAGACCCTCAGTAGGGAATGGATTCTTGTTTTTGAAAAATCATTTTATTTCATTTATTATTTATTTTCTATATATTTATTGTCTGTTTATGTGTATCTTCATTTTCATTTTCATTTTGTTAGAGGTGCCATTTAACTGTTTAATTGTATGATTAATACTGTGAAGCTGTATATTGATTTTGGCCCTGTAAGAAAGGGAAAAGTTAAGAGAGAACGGGTGGGTGTGTGGGGTATGTTATGTTTATTAAAGTAAATCCTGTATTGAATATATTGCATAATAATGCTGATGATTGTATAACAAAAAAACCAATAAAGACATTGTTAAAAAAAAAGTAAATATGCAGAAGTATCCATTATATCACTGGACTATAATTAGTGATGCATGTACAGTATGTCAGAATTAGAATAAGTTTTATTGCCAAGTAGGTTATTCACATGCAAGTACTTTGCCTTGGTGTTAGGTGCATACAATAAACAACAACAATAGTAATAATATACAATAAACATATTAAGGAAAGAAAAATACAGACAGTTACAGGTACTGCAAGAGTCAAGAACATACATATAGAATATAAAAAGTAAGATAACTATTTAAAAAAAGATACTCTAACAAATATGTACAAGTATGTAATATAACTTGCAATGAGAGAGTTGTACAGTTTTGTGCAGAATGTGCAAAAGTATTGATCAGTGGATTTGCAAATATTTCATTTATGTGTACATCATTTTAATGTTGCAGCTCGTAAAGGTGGAGTTTAAGTTAAAAAATGTATATACTGCTGTTTAATCCATAATAATACATCATAATTCATTTGTTAATTATATGCTGTATTACTAATCTGAATCTGCAAAATAAATATCCGATAAATGTTGTAGTGGAGTAAAAAGTACAATATTTCCCTCCAAAATGAAGTGGAGTAAAAGTATAAATTAGTAATTTCCACAGCTGCAAACAATACTTTCGATTTCAACGGAGATTCCAAACATACCACATTATGTCAGGCTGAATTTGGGGGAATGTGTATGAAATGCAGTGTTGGAAGAACTACTTAGATTATTTACTTAAATAAAGTAGTAATACCACAGTGTAAACATCTCCAACTGCAAGTTAAAGAATAGTTTTACTTATGTAAAAGAACAGAGGTATTAATCAACAAATTGTTTGGTGAGTATCCAAAGTAAACTCAATTTGCAGAATGATTCCTTTCAGATATTCATACTATATATATTACGGGATTATTTTTATAAACATATTAAACATATAGCTACACTTTAATCATGTAGCCGATCAAGGTGAAGCTAACTGCTTTACATTTTACTGGATATATAACAACACATCATATTTCATAAGCTGTTCATGTACCGGTAGGCTATGTATATAAATAAATTCAGTAAACTACAGCTGTAAAATCAATGTAGTGGCTTAAAAATTACAAAGTTTGCCTCTTAAATGTGGAGTACAATTACCTTAAATAAAATGCTGGAACAAGTTGATAAAGAATATAAACATGATACTATCAGATAGTGTACAATAAGATGATTTTTCCAACCTTAAATATACTTAACAGGAAATAAAAGGGTCAAAACTGGATGTCGGTAGAGTAGTCAGAACCGGAAGTGTCATTATGACTGCTTAAATATTTTAATAATTACACATCACAAAGGTGACTCACTGTTGCTACTGATGTACATTGTAATAGGTATTTTACACAAGTAAAATTGCCAGACTTGTATTTCTTTATTAGAGCAGTGATACCCATTTGAATAGCATTATTAAATTGAATATAATTATTAATTATGCTGTATTTATTTTAATTTTGCTGTGGTATTTGTGTAGCCCGTTATAATTATACACTTAACACAGCATGGTTTGCTTTTTTAAATAGCAAATCAAAACTGTAGTTGGATGAATACAATTAGTTATTTACCAGCTGAGGTAAAAAAAAAAAAAAAAATGCAGTAAATTAAAAAAGATCAGCCAATCAGATATTATCAGACTGCTCATATAAGTACCATTCTTAAATACACTGTGTGTGCAAATAGACAATAATCGTTTCACTGATTAATTCAAAAGAAAAAAAATGAGTTTAGTGCTGCTTTTTTCCTTCTCTTAGAACTAATTTATGAGGTAAAAGTCTTTCAATGATCACATCACTATAAACAATATAAAGTTAGACCTTGAACACGCATCCGTCCTGCAACAGCTCCTTCTGTTGGTCAACAGCATGGTTGCAACATGTGAACAGTAGGTTATGTATTCATCCAACACTGAGACACTAAAGCACAGCTGCTGTATATGCAAATAGAATGAAAATGACTCACTCATACAGTAGATGCGCTAATTGTATTAGTGTTTTAAGAATGACAACAGTAATCTTGACAGTAGATGCACTAATTGTATTAATGTTTTAAGAATGACAACAGTAATCTTGACAGTAGATGCACTAATTGTATTAATGTTTTAAGAATGACAACAGTAATCTTGGCAGTTGTTTCGCTGGAATTCAGGTGAACAGAAAAAGACAATGAGGGAGGAAGAAGAAGAAGAACTCACTTTACAGCATCTGTCCAGAAGAGCTGCCAGCTTCAGGCTTCATTTAATCTGCGAGTTTGGACAACTGCCTGAGCAGGTTCAGGCAGAATACACACCTCTTACTCGCTCTCAAGGCCCTCGGCTCAAACAGGTTTTTCCATCCGGAGCGAAGCTCTCCTCTCAACATGTCAGACAACTACTGCAGAACAGCGTGGGTGTCTCTCAAAACCTGCAACTAGAAGGAGTCTTTCTGATTAATTGCCAGCTGCCGGCTCACAGAAGATGATATACGGTCATAAAAACAGATTTTAGAACTGTTTTAACAGATCACCAAATCCCACAGTGTAGTACGGGGCTTTAAATAGATACTGTGTGTAATTTACTCCTAGTATAGTTTGTCATTTCAAGAGTACTTACAAAATCCATATATGTGTTTTTTTTTTAAGGTTATTTTTTGTCTTTATTTTATAGTAACAGTAGAGATACAGACAGGACATGTAGGGGGACAGAGAGGGATGAAGAGCAATAAAGATCTCTGGCTGGAATCAAAGTGAGTACGTTGTCTTAACGTCTTAACCAGTTGGCTTAAATCCATCGATGCTGGTATTACTCAACAGACGTGTAGTTGAGATCAAAATGAAGGCAGAGTACAAAGATGGGTGTGGTTCAAGCAAGGGGGGCAGGAAGAGGGGAAGGGGCCCCCCCACTTTACGCCCCTGGCCAAGATTGGCGTCGTGGCTGATGTGATCTCATCGCAAGATAGTCTCTAATTTCTATGAACATACTGAACATAGGGCTGGGTGATATGGCCAAAATCTTCTATCTCAACAAAGGTCGTTTCATATCTCAATAACGATATACAGTATATCACAATATAGCAGGTTTTCTGGTAATTCAATAAATAAATAGTCCATTGAGAAATAATCACATGGTAAAGCCTATTTCTGTATACTCCTGTGTGAATTAAATACTTGACAAATAAAAAAGTACTGAATATTTTCTCATTTAATTAATAACTTTAGTGCAAAATGAACATAAACAGTTTCAAGTGAAATTATAGATAACAAGAATGTATATTTCCAGCTATGCACTGTTTACATGCACGCACGTTTGATTTAACAGAGTTTGATCAGATTTTTTTGGAGGAATTTGAGTTAGTATGTGCTTGTTATTATCAATTTAGACAACATAATTGTGTATCACGATATCTGATTTCATCCCGATACGATTCCATTGAAAGATGATAAATTATCATATTGAATTATTGCCCAGCCCGAATAGTTACTAAGAGCAACAAGAAAAAGTTGACAGAACATGTATGTATATAATGAATGTTGACTTCAAGGGATTAGTTTAGTTTATTACATTTATTTGTAAGGAACCGTGTACAAAAACATGAATCTCATACAAGGAGAAGAGATGTACCAGATTCCATCTGCAGTCCCTGGGCAGGTAGCAACAAACACTAACACAGCTAATGCAATTAATACAAACAAAGTTCAAAAGTTCACATGCTTCATTAAATATTATTTTTACAATAAGCCTAGAAATGTAACAAAGGCAGTGTTCAGAAAAATAAATTTTACAAAATGTTGGAAACAAAAAACACATAATACAAAATCCTACAGGAGCTCAAATCATCTGAGATCACATGTTAACACCAGATACTAAGAACTAAAGACACTCCTATGATAAAATATTACACATCTATGTATGTTACTCTAACAATGCCTGTTTCAAAGCACTAAAACGTTTGTATGTATATATGTAAATGTATGTCTGTTGTGTAAAATAGCTGTTATAAGACTTAATACCTGTTGCCCTTCAAATAAATGTTCCTCATTCTTTTAAAGCTATCAGTTATTTTGTGAGAGTAACAATGCGTTGTTGATATCTTAGTGAAATCTTTCAATAAAACCTGATTTTTTTCTTAAAGAAACAAGACTTAATTTGTGGTGTGTTTGCATTTCACAGTCACATCTGCCATAAGACTTTAGTGACCTATTGGTACTTTAAATACACATCAATACAATACAAAACAGCACAACAAAGCCAAAACATACAACAGTTTAACATCTTTTTATGATGTTAGTAACCTTCATCATCCCTTTAAACAACCCTTAACTCTCCAGTCACTGTAGTCCTTTGAGGTGATGAAGTCTTCTGAGGTTTCCACTGAATTGCTGAGACAAAAATAACTCTCCTGTGCCATGCCGTGCAAGATCAGATGATAATAAGAGGCCATTTATTTTTGTTTCTCACTCGTGGAGGAAATTATACGCCCATAAAGGCGACCGCAAAGTGGCAGGTATTGTCACGTTCAAGGAACCATCATTCGTTATCGCCGCCTATCACGGAAAGTGTTAAAGGCGAGTCCAAAGAGATGTGTCGTTGTGATGTGGGCGTGGGCGTGTTGCAAACTGGTTTCAGTGTGAGTAAGCAACTGGGGATCTGTCTGTTATTCGCAGGCGATTTTGCCATCAAAGCTGGAAAGCGCGATGGCAAAGGCCTGCACGGCACACATCGGGTAGTTGTAGTCCAGCGTGAAAATGTCATCAGCTATTCGACCAAACTGCATCACAATGTAGTCCACTGAAAGAGGCAAGGAATTGTTTAAATAGGTAGGTAGGTAGGTAGGTAGGTAGGTAGGTAGGTAGGTTTGTAGGTAAGTAAATAGGTAGGCAGATAGGTAGGTAGGTTTGTAGGTAAGTAAATAGGTAGGTAGGTAGGTAGGTGGGTGTTTAATATTAAGTAATGAAATGCCAAGTTAAAGTTATTAGAAAAGAAACAGGACTAAGGCTGCATTCACATCAGATCAGGCGTTGCGGTAAAAACGCAGGTTATTCCATTCATTTTGAATGGGGGTAATACGTTTGGGCTGCTGCGGCCACCGGAAGTGCTGGAAAAAAACGCAGCGGCCTGCGGTGGAAAAGTGGTAACAGAATCAACTTTTGGAGAAATGTAATCCAACGTCACGCTGTGGTGGCTGGTCACATAGCCCGGCGATCTAGAGCTGTACAGCCCAGCCACAAGCAAGCAAAAGACGTTAATCATCACGGTCAATGGGCCATTAAAGTGACTCTTCCAAACCACCGCACAATGGTACGGCGAATCACCGCAATGCCTGATCTGGTGTGAATGCAGCCTAAGAGTCTCCTCTACAGCCATGTTAGCGGCTCTGTGAGGCTGTACTTGTACACCGCTGCTTACTGCTAAATGCGAATGTAGACATGCTAACATGCTCAAACTGACAATGTCAACATGCTGGTGTTTAGCAGGTTTAATGTTTACCACGTAGACCATCGTAATTTAGCATGTTAGCATGCTAACATTTGCTAATTAGCGCAAAACACAAAGTGGAGTTGAGGATGATGGGAATGTCGTTAGTTTTGCAGGTATTTGGTCTTAAAGAGGAACACCACCCAAATTAAGAATTCCAATATGTTGTATCCATGGCCTAGAAAAGTTCAATCACTATTTGTGCACATGAGCTGCTCTCTCTCAAAACCAGAAACCAGAGAAGTAAGTCTCAAACTTGTGATGTCATAGGGTATAAATGAATGGGAGACTGATTTCTTGGAACCACAGAATGTTTGTTTTCTTTGTTATACTCAAATGAGCTTTATTCTATTGTAGTTTTGTCAGTTGTGAAACAGAAAATGTTCCCATATACTCAGATCATTCCTCTGGGAGCTCTCAGTGTCATCTGGAACATATCTCCAAATGCATTGTCTATGGAGCAGCTCCACACTTTATACCCTACGACATCAACATTTTAGCTTTAGCACTCTAGTTTTTGGATTTGGGAGTGATTTGTTCATGTTTACTCATGTTCATGTTATTTTTTTGGACTGTATTAGACCATAGGAATAACATGTATGAATTTTGAAAATGGGCGTAGTTCCCCTTTAAACCAAAGTGTGAGACAAATAAAACATTTTGACCACACAAAAAGTCACTTCAGTGATTTCAGTACAACCTGAGGAGAACATGGATATCTGAACCAGATTTTAATGGCAGTCCATTCAACAGATGTCTGGATATTTTATTAAAAGCCAAAAATGTCACCCTCATGGTGGCACCAGAAGTCAGGTGATCACCAATGCCAGTAGGATTTGTCCTCTGGGGAACATGAATTTCATGGCAATCCTTCCAGCTGTTGCTGAGATATTTCAGTCTGGACCAAAGCGGTCGGCTGACTGACACTGCCCTCCCTAAAGCCGTGTGATGTTATTCATCAGCACATAGAACATGATGTTATTATCTTTTGTGCTGTAATGTTGAGGTGAGCTCTCATAGTGGCCCTCCTCTTGTTACATACATTTTATTTAATAGCAATGACAACTTCTTTTTCTGGCAGCTTTCAGTCTGTCACTTATTTCTAATTGTGTCAGCATTTCTTGTGTATTGAACAAAGTAAGTAGTTATGTAGTTAGTAGATTTCATGTAGTGGCTTGTGTGATTGGACTAAAAACTAATACAGGAGGTCTGTTATTTCTAAATAAAAACTGTTGGCATAATACTTGTGATGTAACAGAAATAATTTTTGGTATGCTGAAGTGTAGTTCCAGTTGGGCAGAACAAAAGGTTTTGTTTTGTTTTTTTAATCTGAAACTGTAGCTAAGCATTATGCAAACAATGGTAAAAATAGGACATTTGATCTACTTATAGATTTAAATCTCATCATTTCCAGAACGATGACTTGGCAGTAAACTGCTTTGTATTTCTTTGTCTAATAACTTAACATCTAGTTGTGGAAAAAAACAGGAGTTTGCCTTCATAGACAGATAGATAGAAACAGTGGATGAGAGTACTCACAGTCTTTGCTATGGACTATCTGGAAGTTCTTGATGGAAGCCTGGGTGACCCTGCCGTTGAAGTTGAGCACATGAGACGCAGTCTCTTCGTTCCACACAGGCGTCTTGTTGTGAAGCTCGATCAGATTTTCCGTCCTTCTATTCTGGTGCCTTATCAACAAGCCGTCACATTCCTGCAGAGAATTTGCAAAACATAAGTCAGGAAAAACACCAACTAAGTGTAAATGATTTTACATGTTGGCCCTGTGTTGCTCTCATAATAAACAGAGAACATAAACAAGCTCTGAGCAGTATGGATATAATGTGTTGTCATTGTCTGACTTTGCTAATGAGGTCAAAACTCCAGCAACACTTATAGTATATAGAACAACCTTATTGTGAGACCAATGTGTGGTCATAGGCCACAAGCTGAAACACACTGGTATTAATATAAACTTGTTCTATATACTGCAAGTGTTGCTGGAGTTTTGACCTCTTCAGACTTTTTCCCTTCTCCGTGCACTTTGGAAGTAAGGGAAGTTGTGCCAGAAACCCCCACTCTGCTTCTACTGACTTTGCTAATGAGTCATCTGATGGTTTACGCTCATGAATCAATAAGTCAAAATATCCACAGTTGGAGATGCCGACTTGATAATCCCAATTACACAGTTTTATATCAACCAGAACCCATCGGCTATCGCTCTGACGACAGATAAGCCTCTGGGGATATGGGGATATATTTCTGGGGTTCTGGTGTAGCCAACGGATATCCAGGCCAAGATTTCCTTTTCTGTGCGCTGCTCATTGTTTATAGTCCAATTAGCAACTTAAGATGCAAGACTGGAGTTTGAGTTAAGAGACGACGTGTACGACCAGATTGTTTCACAAGTAGGCAGT
This sequence comes from Sebastiscus albofasciatus, assembly GCA_916701655.1. Taxonomy (NCBI): domain Eukaryota; kingdom Metazoa; phylum Chordata; class Actinopteri; order Perciformes; family Sebastidae; genus Sebastiscus; species Sebastiscus albofasciatus. The sequence continues at coordinate 11,679 of CAKAOI010047334.1, forward strand.
TTACAAGCTCATTTTAAACCAATAAGTATCTAAATCATCGTCAAACGATAGCCGGTGGATTCCTAGATTGTATTTCAGCCAATGCGTTCCACATCTTTTGCTCTCCACACGGACTGTTTACCTGTATCCGACCAAACCTGATCGAATGTGATTGGTCAATACTACTGAGACTACAAACAGAAACCAGAACGCTTCCGATCCTGAAATCTTGTCCCGTTGCCTACAGATTCTACATATGAATGCAGAATCTGTTTATAGAGATTACTCAAGGGATAATGTACAGCTAGCGGGTCATTGTTGTGAAAGAAACCCCGACAGGGCGGTCCCGACAGGATCCGGCGCGAAGCGGAGGGGTCTCTCATCGCCCTGATGGGGTTTCTTTCATAACAATGATCCACTAGCTGTTCACTATCCCACTTATTACACAGCTACTTACTTAAGAAATCAATAACTTAACACAAAAACGGTCCACCAGAGTCCGACATCAGAACTGCGCCCATAGTAACGGACTGCTATACATAGTAACGGTCTGCTATACATAGCAACGGTCTGCTATAAAGAAATAACAGACCGTAGAACGCCGGGATTGACCAATTAGAATCGAGTATTCAACAACGCTGTGTAATCATTTTATATAAATATCATATTACACTTTCTGGTGTAACACCCTGGTGACTTGATCTGTTAAATATTCATTTTGCAGTTTTTATGTTCTACTCAAAGCATTAAAATTTAAAAAAATCTTACATTTCTTGGTCGGAGAGGAACTCGCTCGTTGTCCTTGTCCATTCCTGGAATGATAACTGTCATCCTTCTGGGTCCTTTCATCCCTAACACATTTGTTTCCTGATGCCAGAAATAAGTCAAGTCAAGATTTATTTTTCAAATTGTAAAACTTTTGTTTTTGAAATCTACCCTAAAACAGCATTCATAAAATTCAAAGCAGATAATTTATGATGAGCTGTCTAATATTGTCTAATTGTCTAGTAACTCACATAAATGATGCCTGCTAGCTCCTGCCGTGCATTCGACATGTCTGGAAGAGCCCTCTCTGGATTCAGAGCGTTGTCAAATACGGTGAACTTAGTCCCCATTAAATTGGACCTAGACAATATATTAAAGAATGAAAAACTCACAGTAAAAGAAAGCTTGGCTGATATTACACATTTTGTATGCTACTTTTGAATGAATGAATGTTTTTAGCAGTGTACCTCAGCTTTCCAACAAAATTCTCTCCACCTCTCGATAAATCTGTGGCATCAATGGAGATGAGGTAATTTGAAGTTGCACATTTCTTCCTTTTCCTCCCAGCCAACAGGAATGTCTACAAAGAAAAACAAATAGTCCTGTAAGATTTAAAGAAAGAGAGCAATCTAATGTACACAAATCCCTAAATGTGCACAAGGACTACTCATCTACTGACCGCAAAACTAAATCCCGAAACTGTGAACTATCAAACTGCAATGAAGAGAAATCCCTGACCTTCTTTTCGTTGTCGAGGTGAATGTAATACGTCGGGTAGAGGCTCTTGTCCATCCCTCTCTGGTCTCGAGTCACTCTGCATTTGATGGTCGTGCCCTGCGGAGCCGGCTCCATCACAAACTTCTCCAAGTTATCAAACTCGATCTCAGGTGATGGAGGTCTCTCCTGGTAAAGAAGCATAAATAAATTCATGTTTAATCTCTCACACTGAAATTAAATGTTGGCTTGCCTGTATGACATTAAATGACTAAACTGTTTTTTTTATTCATGGGTGAATTGTGAGATTTGAGAAACCTTTTTCTTCTTCCCTTTGCCTTTTTTCTTCTTTGTTTTTTCTTCTTTTTCCGAGTCGGACTCATCGCTCTCTTCTGCCTTTGCTGAAATATATACAACAAAAAATAGTTAGACGCTTGTTAGTGACTCAAAAGTAGGATAAAGGTACTGGTAAACGTGCCCTTCTTCTTTGTCTTCTTGTCTTTGTCTTTGTCTTTGTCCTTGTCTTTGTCTCCTGATGTTTGGAACATGGATGCGGAGCTGGTGGTGGATTTCTTCTTTGATTTGGTCGACTTTGTCTCCTCTTCACTCTCATCACTGTCTGATTTGGCAGCTGCTCAGGAGACAGGAGCAAAGATATGATTTTCGGTTGGGTTTCATGAATCTATAAGTACTCTTATTAAGCAATAACAACTCAGTATATTGTCAGCGGGGAGGTTTCTTTTGCAAACCATAAAGTTCTGAGTAGTGCCAGTTTATCAAAATGTAATCACCTTTCTTTTTGCTTTTTGAGTCTTTTTCTCCGTTTATCTGGAACATTGAAGCTGGTTCTTTCTTCTTATCTTTCTCCTTAGACTTGGACTTCTTTTCTTTTCCATCAGAATCTTTATCCTCTGAAAAATTAGAATTTCAAAAATGTTATTATCTGTCCTTGAATATGACACCAAACTGGAGAATCACGTGAGCACACGCCTTTTTTTTCAATGGCAAATAATGTAAATCTCATTCCTTTGTGTATTAGACAGTGGAAAAACAAATCCCAACTGTTATCAACCAGGGCCTCAAACTTCACCAGGACCCGCCTATATGTTTGGGTTATATCAGATAGAACAAGGATAAAGCTGATGCAGCACACTGGGAAGCACACTGACATCTCTTGCAGATATTTGCTCTGCTCTGTCATCTTATCGTTTACATACAGGATAGCGGAGCACATATCTTGGAAGATACCAAGGTGAAGGATGCGAAATTCCTGACTCAAATCTAGTGGCACATGTCCTGTGTCCTCAAAGCCTCGATTACACTCACGATACTGTCAACACTCGCTCTTAAATGGTGTTCCTCAATGAAGAATCTGCCCCAACATGAACTCATATCTCGACTTGCTGACTGATCACTGTTCAAAGCTGTCTGTAGTACCTGTGTGTAGTTTTGGCATTAATGGACTTTAGGAATTGAAACTACGTGGTTGGAAATCTGCTTAGGTAAGCACTTTAGTGGAGCATGTCTGGTAGTCACTTGTAAATATAGCTTTGACTGGTTAGTCTAAATGTTAACTAGTCATAGAGTGTGTACCATTTCTTCACCAAACCTTTCATCTAAATATACAGTGTGACTAAAAAATTCTGAATTCACAAACAAGAAAGCTGATTTTGGAAAAAAAAAAGACTAGCTACAGTAGAAATAACAACAAATTGTCATAGATACCATAACATAGGGCACTTATATAATTAAATCCATTTCCATGGTAACCATAAACCGAGCACCTGGCTTTCTTTTATTTTACAGGAGGAGCAGGGAGCCACAAACACAAGTTAGAGCAGGTATTCCTGAAATGACTGACGGCTGATGGGAGGTGGAGGAAGGTTAAATTAAGCTCAGAGGCAAGAGCTCTGGAGATGATCCAACACACTAATAGAAAAGAGCAGCAACACTCTGGGCTATATCGTAAAGCCATTCAGTGTTGAAGTGATAATGAAGACATATCTGCACTGATTCACTTACTTGATTTTAGTTCAAGGAATAATGAGCTACACAAATGGAAATGTGTTCCTAAGCACACTGTAAAAGACAGCTGTATCATATAATTAGTGAAATTATTGCTAAGAATTTTTTGTTCTGATGCACCGGATGAATATTTCAGGACTAAACTGGTCTACAATCATGCTGGTGGCTAAACGAAGGCACAACAGTGCTTTGAGCTAAATGCTAACGTCAGCATGCTAACATGCTCACAATGACAATGCTAACATGATGAGGTTTAGCAGGTATAATGTTTTCTATGTTTACCACCTCAGCTAGCATGCTAACATTTGCTAATTAGCACTAAACACAAAGTGCAGCTAATCATGATGGGAATGTCAACAGTTTGGCAGATATTTCAGCTGGATAGACTGTTATCAGGTCATTAAATGGGGCGTTATCAGTGGTTATAAGCCTCATAGATGTGGGTCAGTAGGGGCCTGCTACACCCACTAGTAGGTTTTGTCATCTATTCACATGGGCGATCACAGAAAGAAGGAAAAAAGAAGACGACAGCGACCTCTAGCGATCGTAGTAATTATAACAGGAGTAAAAGTGGAAGTGAGGAGCTGTAGTATTGACAGCATGAGACTTCATATCGGGGGCGATAGACGGAATACAAAACACAGCTTTCAGCATCCCGTATGAAACAAACAATGTGTAGTTATCTTTGTGTCCACAAGTGTTAAGTTTTAATTACATTTTTGAAACATAGTTGTTTTAAGCCAAAACATGCTCTTTTCCCCTAAACTTAACCAAGTCGTTTTTTTGTCTAAACCTAAAGAAGCCATTTTCGTTTTCACTTTTACAACGTAGCAGGTGTACTAGGCCCCAAATGACCCACATGTATGGTGCTTATAGCGGGTGATAATGCACATTTAATGGCCTGAAAACAGTCAAATTGGGCAGATATTTGGTAGTATTGGACAAATTAATAATTTTGACCTGATGATACCACCAGATGAAAAGTCAGAGGATCACCAAAGGTATCACAATTCACCCTGATGGGAACACAGATGTCTGTACCAAATTTCATGACAATCTATCCAATAGTTGGCATTTAACCACAAATATCATCCTCATGGTGGAGCTACAGTAACGGTCAGGGATCACCAGAGTCCATAGAATCTCTGAGGAGCCAAACACTGAAGAACTAAAGTTCAATGGCAATCTATCCCATAGATGTTTCAGTCTGGACCAAAGGTGGATCAACCAACCTACTGACCAACATGGCCATCTCTAGAGCCATGACGCTAGCGTAGCTAAAAAAAAAAGAAATGCTATTTGCACCTACCAAACAGCCTCGGTATGTCCCAAAACTTTGAGTCGTCTTTCAACTCCAATTGACACTAAAGTGGAGAACCACAGCCTCACGTCTCTTTCATTTCAGTTCTCAAGCTGGAAAAAGACTCAAGGTTCATTGAGTCATTCAAAGTCCTTATTATTTGTCACTAGCGTTATATGTTAGAAAGCTTGTTGGCTAATCAGTGTTTTCTAATATACTAATTGAGAATGTGTTCTACAGTTAGGAAAAAACAAACTTTAAGCGTCAAACATCATTTTCTCCAGACCTCCTGCAAAGTAAAAGTGCTACAAAACGCCACCGAGAAGTCTGGCCAAACACTTCCATTGTTAACTGTATAGTAGAATTAAAAAGAAGATTGTCAGGATTTGACCGTTGCAATAGTTTTAATGACATTTTCCACAGTTGATTGCTTAAAGGAAAGCTACTCAGTTGATTGTCGTGTTTTGTTGCCTCTGCTACCAAGTCAGTGTTTCCACTCACTCACCATCACACAATAAAATCATTTAATCCTCTTAACAACATTAGTCTGGTCTCATAACTGTCGTTTAGATTACACCCTTAATTCCTTTAGAAAGCTGTTTTACCTTTAGATTTAGGTTTCTTTTCTTTGGCAGTGGGTGCAGATGGAGAGCTATCCTTTGTTGTCTTTTTCTTCGTCTTCTTTTTGGGGGTGTCTTCATCATCGTCATCATCGTCGTCGTTATCTGTGTCTGAACTTGCTAAAATGGAAAAAATATTCAGTATACTATTGTTTTTTAAATTTTATTTCTAAAATGCATCAAATTTTTAGCACTCCCAGTTTTAATGTGCCAATAATGATGTACCTTTCTTCTTTTTTGGAGCACTTTTAACTTTCTTTTTTGGCTCTTTTTCCTTTTCTGGGTCTTCTTTATCTTTTTCTGGTTTCTTTTTCTTCACCTTCTTTCCATCTATAATGTTGATAAGGAAACAGCAGTGTAATCAATGTGGTTAGATCACAGTAGAGATAGAGAAACATGCACAACATCACAGTTTATCTGCTTTCTTTGTAGGAAATGCTTAAAATCTCTTTAAATTCCCTCACTTTGGGCAGCATTGTCCTCTTCAGATACATCTTCACTTTTCTTAGTCTTTGTTTTTTTGGGCTTGGCCTCTTTTGCATTCAGTTTAGCTTCTGTTGCGCCATTTGTCTCATCTTTCTTCTTCTTCAGCTTCTATGGATTTTCTTGAAAGATACAAAAAAGATTAGAGGTGAGACTGAGAACTGGGAGACAAAAAATAATCTTGGAATAATTACTAAAATATAGCAGCATTTAAAAGATCTTTATCATTAATAACAACTCACCATTACAAAGCCAGATGTAAAGGGAAGCGAGGGGCAGAAAGGAAAAAAAGATTTATGATAATAGTACTGTTACCACTTCTACAGCTATTAATATTATTGTTAATTGTTAATTTAATGCTCAATAGTTCACATAAAACTTTAAAAAGAAGATCCTCCCATCAGTGCGCTAAGAAGGTCATACTGTAATAAGGAATGTAGTAGTCAATATGTTTAGTTTCTGGCAAATCCGTATGATAAGTTTCTGATATCAGCTTTATTTATGGTTTAGGTACAGGAAGTAGCGATGATACTATACATGCAAACTTGCATTTTCTATAATAATAATAAAAAAAAAATTTAAATCTGTTTTTGATAATACAGTTTTATAACACAAAAAAAACAAGTTACAAAAGTATTTTATTCAACTTAAACCTCCGCCTGAGTTCTAAGAAAATAAATGCATCACAATCACAGTAAATCAAAAACACACTTTACATCACCCATATTAGAACACACAAGACGGCAAGTCCATTCATTTATAAAATAATAAATGAGTTTACCACTGAGGACAATATAAGGAGATTCAGGAAATGTATTTGACGCTTTCTTGTCCGTTCTGTTTCTAAAATAAACTATATTTTGTGAATATTCTGTCTAAATGTAAATATTCTCTTTCTTCATCGCCTGCAATATAAGCTTCATCTGGACCGTCTAGACACAAGCTTGAGGTGAAGACTAGAGGGGGCTCGAACTTCTGACCCTTAATCCTCTCACGCATTGTGTTCTTACATGCATTTGTCTATATGAGGATTTTATATACTATAAAATAGTAAAATATATCCATGTTATAATGATGCAAGCATTTCATATGGGTGAGAAGTCTGAAGACTAAGCCAGAGGCAGGAACAACGTGTGACTGACCCAAGTCACAGAGAAGGAGGTCAGTGTGATCGCGGTAAAGGTAATCCTATTAGATGTAGATCTTGCATCGATGGACGTCTATTTGTGTTCTCAGACAATCCACAACTCAGAGTTATGGCAGCAGATTTAGCATTTGTCATATTGTAATGAATTGTTGTGTTAAAACTGTCAAATGTCCTTACACTCTACCTAAAGGAGCATACTGTTTTGACATGTTTTGAATCTAGTTATTGGCAGAAATGGAATATAATATAAATAAGTATGTTTTCTCTAGTGTATAATCACCTGAAAATAAGAATTGTGTTTTCGTCACCTTAATGAGCCCTTTATATCTACATATGGAGCGGGTCCTCTTCACGGAACCGGCTGCCATGTTTCTACAGTAGGCCAGAACGGACAAACAAAACACTGGCTTTAGAGAGGGCCATTCGCGTTTTCACGTTTTCGCATCGGCCATTGTAGTTCTCCTACACGCTTGGCACACGGGAGAAGTTTCAGTTGGTTGCAATCTACAAACCTCACCGCTAGATACCGTAAAAAATCCGACACACTGCACCTTTAAAATAACGTATCTGAATCTCTGCTAGTGACCTTTATGCATTGTTTTGTAAATTCTGGACGAGCTGACACATATGTTGCATAATTATTGCAATTCGCTGAGAGGATTTAATGAACAGATTCATGAAATGATGATTCAATAATATATTGGGTAGAAAGGAACAAATATTTTGATCTAGTTTCTGCATTTGATGATGCAAGATTTGCTATTTGCTATTAGCTAAACAATTTGATTAATCGTTGATATATATATATATTATATATATATATATGTTAATACTAAAGGTAAAATAGAGTAGGCATTAAAGAAAGAAATGCTGCTGCATATGGACGTCACCACAGTAGTACTATAAATGGTTTGGGTCGCTGGATTACTGACTGCCTTCAATCCCTCATGCGTGCCTTTGCAGATGCGTTGCTCAGCAGATGAGCTCCATAAACTTGGACATCGTCAATCAAGAAGCAACTTTATGTCAGATATGAAGTTGGTCCATGCTGTAGCTGCCTAGAGAGATGCTCTCCAGTTTTGAAGTCATGTCTGAATAGTGTATTGATCTCACTCTAATAATACTGTATACTTCCCATGCTGGCATTTGCATACAGAGCAGTTACCTCACATGTGGGTCAGAGATTATTTTCCTACATAATCATTCTTCTAAATGTCTTGATTCAGATTTAAACAACTGAAGTATTCTACATCACAAACTAAACACAAGGCAAAACAATGTCTCATGAACGCATTGCACCCCAACTCTAAACTCTGCATGGACAGTCCAACTGTAAATATTGAAATAAATAAATACATATTGTTGTATGACAACAGCAAAACTGTTATTTGACTTTTATTAAAGTAACTTTTATCTCTTAGGGATCTTTCCAAATATCATTGAGTGTCATCACACATGTAATCACATCATATTTGAAAGTCAATAATGAAAATAATTAAATCCGCAAAACCACAACCCCACCCTTTTACCTTCTCTGCAGACATTGCGTGGCCTCTGACTTCAGCTCTACCGCTGCTTCGCTTTAGAGGTTAGAAAATAAAAAAGCAGGGCTTCTCAGCAGAGGAGATAATGAAAGAGTGAGAAAGCCCTGTACTCACTGAGTCTCCATCAGCAGAAAGTTGTTAATAGGATTTATGTGTAAAGCCATCTGCTCTGTAGAGACACGTCAACGGGAGAAACCAACAAAGGCTCGGGAGGAGGGAGAAGACTTGTTTATCACGCGTCCACTATCCACAGACCAAAAAACTCATGTTTGTGTCCGGGGTACTAGCGCAAGCTTCAGCACAGCTGTCACAAGATTTCCTTCACACCTATTTTACTGTACTGGATATTGATGGATATATTTTTTTTAATTTAAATAAAAGTTTTACCTGAACTTGCAGCTGTGGGTCTGAAGCAGAATCTTCATCCTCTTGAATCCTGAGGCAAAAACAATTAAAAACACATGTTAGTAGTGAACTGTAATGATATTAAAAACATAGTCATTTGTTTTTATCATAGAAATTCCATCATTTATTACAATTGTGTCATTTTGGTGTCAACAAAATACTTAATGCACCTAAAAGGAATGCATTAATTTGCTATATATGATTTGAATCACTTACTTTTACATGTGTGATCTGGAGTAGGGCTGTCGGTTTACCTGTCAATTATCTTCTTGATTCATTGTTGGGTGTATAAAATGTAAAAGTGAAGCCAAAGTTGGCATTTTCATGTTTCTTGTGTTGTTCGACCGACAGTCAAAAACCCAACAATATTTAGTTTAATACCATAGAAGACAAAGAAACCAGCAAATATTTACATTTTAAAAGCTGGAACCAGTTAATTTTGGGCATAATTGCTTCAAAACTATTGATCAATTGCAATAAAAAGTTGCTGATTAATTTTCTATGTAAGTATGTCTGCTGGACAGCAACAAGTAAAGCTTTCCCGTGACACTTATTGGTTTAGCACCACTTGGCTAGTACCAGCGGAAAGTGGGTGTGGTAAAGCAGTAACCATGCATCAGGTAGGAGGAATGGAAGGCATGAGGAGCACATCCAACACATGCAAACGTCTGTGTTGTTGTGTGGTAATGTTGACATACCTGTCCTGTGTCCAGGCCTCTTTCACCATGTGATTGTGGAGGGGCATGGCTGATGTGTAAAGGTAAAGGTTTCATCCAGATTTTGGTCTTAATGAGCAAATGTGAGAAAGAGAGTGTTTAGACAGAAGGATATACAATGCATTTAAACTTGTATGTATTATAAAATCATGCATTAATACAACCTCTCACCAAGTATGTTGTGGTTGTCAAGGCTGCAGTGTGACTGTCTCCATCCAGCTTATGAATGCCCACACGGCTCCATACACGTCCTGTTGCCCTGCAGAGAAAGGTCACATGATCCGACTTCTAAGAGGCTTTTTAACAAAACAACAGCTTCCCCCCATCGACTACTGCACAACCAGTAGGATGCCCGACCCTTCAACTGGGATTACTCTAATCAGCTACTCACCATCTGTGAGCATTTCTGCAGAGGTTCCCAAGAAAAACAAGGAATATGGTTGGTGTGTAAATTCACTTTACTGGGGGAAAGTAAAAACAGATAGTGTTTTAATTCAGGTGTGTATAACTAAACCAGGATAAATGTGCACAACAAGCAAGAGCCTTGAAATTAGAGAGGGTGGTTTATGGCCAGAAGATTTCTTGTTTGGATTCCAGACAAGCTGGGAAGGTCAAGGTATAAAGGTAGAAGAAGTGAAAAAGAAAGGTTCTCTATAATGGAACAGCTCAGTTCCCTGTATTTGACCAAGTCTGCAACGGTGTGACCATGAAGCAGCATAATGTTAAAAATATGACATGTGAACATATTTAAAATGTGTGAATACAGTATATTACAATAAAGTGTGATTTCCTCAGTCAACCACCAGATGCTGCTGCACCCCAAGAGACAAAAAACAATGCAAGAAGCAGCTGTGAGACACCAGGGGGCACATGGAGGTACTGTAACTTACATATTTTAAAAAAGACTGGCTAAACCTCAACGGTAATGTTGGAAAAAAAAGTTAAGAAAATACAATTATCTGTCGTAAAGGTGATTTTCTACAACTTCAAAACCCTATCTCAGTCCAGTTACAGTCTCAGAGTATACAAGAGTGAGATGGGAGGAGAATAAGTAAACAGCTGAAGTGAACAATAGCACATGTGATAGGAAATAAAGAAGGAAAAGTAATGTGTTTTTGTAGTTTTATAAGGCCAGGCCTTTTGTCTCTCCACATCACCGTGCTGCTCACGCTGCCCAGTCTGCTGACTGTTGAAAAGGGTCTAGACTAATGGCTTTGCTGGCATTTCTGCAAACGCTTGACAGTAACATGGCAGTTGGCAGGCGGCCTAAGGAAGGCCAGCGACCTCAAGGGAGCAGCGGAGAAGCCATCAAGATCTTAAAGAGACAGAAACCACAGTGCGTTTCTCACCATATACGCTGCGTTTCCAAACCCATTTTCATGTCAGTAGTGTTTTATTACTGCGCGCGAGATGGTAAACATTGTTGAAGCAACGAGAAGCAGCAGGAGTATACCAGAGAGGCCGTAAAACCAGCTCTTACTATACCAACAACTGTAACAACAAGCCTGAGTGAAATGAAAACACATTAATCATAGTTATGGCGAAACGGGGACCATTCAAAGCAGTTGTACAAACACTAAGCCAGGAAGAATTATGTTGAATACATAAAAGGTATAGAGCTTCCAGTGGCAGTGACCTGTGTTTGAAAAGGGGCCCGTATGATGATGATATTTTAGTTCACCCGTGGGTTGAGTGCTGAAACAGCACGTTGTTGAGGACGTGAACCCAGTGGCACTGTAAGGCCGGGTGAATCATCAACTCAGAGAGGGCCCGTATCTCAGGAAGGACAAACAATGAAGACGAAACAGGAAAATCAGGGTTAAATGAGTCTATCCCCAATGGAGGGATTGTTTGAGGAAGGTGGAGGGGTACAAAAGAAGACAATGGCAGGAGGTGTCGTCCATTCATTATAAATGGAAAGATGCTATTCAGGGAAAAAACGGTCTCTTGGGTTGTAGATAATATGAAACTCACAATCTCACACTGTTGATTCAACAAGGTCACATCCTGAAAATGGAGAGACGAGGTTACTATTCTTAGATTATTAACGCTGGTGTGGAAAACAGTATAAATTTTGGCATGAGGGTGGCGTTAGAGGAAAGGCAATGTGGTTATCGAAACAAAAGGGTTCACACTCACCTTGTCGGGCTCAGCTTAGAGAGCTGTTTCACACCAAGCACAGATTTTCTTCTGGAAAATGTGCACGGAAAATTATAAAAAACAGATTTTTTTGGTTCTTATGATCGCTTGCATTCGGACGGACCTCGATATCAGCGGATTTACGCCTGCGGAAATATATGTTTGACCGATGAAAACCTTTGTTCCAACTGAACAACCGTCGCTCTGCATAATAACTAGCCATGTTGCATGGATAGTGAGTATTTTTGGGGCCTCAAAACAATGGCTGTTTGTTTTCGGGGTAACAGACTGACTTTTTGGACTATTGGTATTTCGGAATAACAATGGTCCGACCCCTTCTCAACATCCAATAATGTACGACAAACACTACTATCTCATCAACCAAATAAAGGACAAAAGGACAATATTTGGCTTGAGATCGCCCAGCAGCTGGGATACGATGAAGATGGTAATATAGCGGATATGCACCTGCTAACATTATATTTCAGTCATGGAACGGGGCTATCCACAACAGCTACAATTAGCATCACATTTGGGATTCGATTAGTTTGTGTATAGTTAACGTTAGCCGATTAGACATTCTCTGAGGGTGTTTTTATTGTGTGAAGTGGACACGGGTAAACTTATTTGGCCTCACTGATGAAAATGGAAGAAGGCAACGCGGATAATTCACACCGGAACAGGTGCGCATAGTTGTCACAGAAAATTTGCACGTGGATTTTCCATCTCACCGCACTGGTGAGAAACGGATTTGACTTGTCAGACTTTTCATTAGCGTTTTAACTTTTTCCACGTCAGCTAAGATACTGTTAATGATGTAAACAATTCTTTGCTAACATTAATTAATTAATCATGCGTTTTGTGTTCACTTGTGGACAGATATTCAAAAGCTGTTTTCTTATATGTATGCATGGGTTTTGATGGCATAGTTACACATCAGCCACCACAGTGGACCCGAGTGCATCATCCCATTTACTGCCACCCACTGGCCAGCTGTTGTAAGTGCAACACAAATTTCTCACAACCAAGATGTCTGACAGACAGCCAGAAACGCTGAGCAGCTCAGGAATATCTTGCCAAGGACGAGTCAATTTGGTAGCATCAAGTAACAACCAAGGAGTAATACAATTGTTAAGATTATTGATTGAAGTATTGATTTTATGTTGGGAGAAAATTATGATTACAGGAGGGAGGAGTAGAAAGAGAGAGTGGAGAGGCTGAAGAGTCAGGAACCAGGTTTAACAATTTTTGCATTGCATTGTATTAGAATATATCGAAATATAATTTTTTTTGTCATGCGGAATAAAAACTGACTGAGGTCATCATAAAGTATGCATGAAAGGGTTTTAACATGTTGGAATACCAATGTTAGCATGTTAGCATGTGCAGTGGTACTCTTTTCTGTTAACCAAAATTACTTCTAGTAAGTTAAAGTCTGTGTAAAAGCAATGACTTTGACATGAAATAAATCCTCAGAAGCTGATTACGGTATCTCAAATGTTTACTATGATCCATTCGTCATATTTGGACTCAACTCGGTCCCCAGACTAATTCAAATGTTAGACATATTATGATATTATACTACAGTATATCACAACATTTGTTTTCATATAAATTTTTTCCAATAGCTCTTGTAGCATACATATAGTGAGAGAGTTAATATGCATTTTAATGCCTAATGGATGTTCATTTGTTGACGTTTACGGTTACAGCATGCCACGTCAGCTCATCTCAAAATACTGAGGCTGATGAGAATTTGGTCATTTGTTTTAGAGTAGAGGTACCCTGTCATAAACAAGTGGAATAGTCAAGAGCAAAGTCTTCTGGGCACCATGCATGTCTGAACCAAATTCCATAGCAACTGTCTCTGTCCAATATTTGACATGGCTAAAGAAAAAAATTAATTGTACAGGATTTCCTTAACATTTGCACATTTAGGGCCTTAGAACTCTATTTGATACAGTTTTGTTAAGAGGCCTTTAACATTTTTTTGTTTTAGGATAAAAATTTGGTAAAATGAAAACATAATAATTAAAGTTAGGTAAGTGAGGTATAGCTGGTCAACTGAAATGTCTCATCAAAACTGCACATGTAACGAATTAAACGACCCTTCTTATACTTGTGAGTATGTGCAGAGTTCAGTCCCCCTGAAGGGTTCCCGGGTTTCCCACTTCCTAAACTTGTATTAGCATTTTCTGCTGCCGTCTCAGGAGTTAAGATATCAAGTTTCTATTCCTCTCAACACAAAATTATCTCTTTATTTGCACACATGTGGTCTTCAATGGACCAAAGGGGTGGCTTGATGAGAAGATAAAGAGACAACATTGAAACAAAAGTTCCCCGTGAAGGTTCGAGCAGCAGCGTGCCAAATCTAATAAAGAGCAAATTGAGAACATCCCTTCACTCACTCTGTTCCTTGTTAATAAAATCTTCTCAGCAGCGTAATAGGGGATCATATTATGGCTGTACACATAATGCATTACTTGCCCTTATTGACCCATAAGAGATGAAAAAAATCAGAGGGGAGGCCATTGAAATACACAATGAGTCAGTGGTGACGACGTTACTGCTGTATTGTAAGCTGGCTCTCAACTGGATGGTCCCAGTGGAGACACAGAGTCCTCAGACACTGGCGCCATAGAGACTATTAAGGCCAACTCAATCCTCAAAAGTACACTAACATAGATATGCACACAGATATGTGACTGAATGCACATGTATGTGCACTGTCATGCACATGAACACGTGATATTAAAAGTGTGACTGATGTGCTGCATAAGAGCATACTGGTAATCTGAGGACTTTTGTGATATATGGACCGTTATGGACTTATTACATATAATATTGTATCAAATAGCTGGATGAGCAGGTTTTCACATAATATTCAGTGTTTAAAATTTACAGTAGGTCATTTGATCTTTGCACCTTTCCCACTGCGTAGAAAGCTGTGTGAAGGGTCAGTGCGCTTGTGAAGAATAACAGTAGTTTCAGCCCGGTCGCACTAAGTGATGTATGAATGACACGGTAATTCATAAGTCATTTTGCGTGCAATAAGAACAGCGTTATTGCTTTTTGCGTGTCATTTGTATACATCATAGTCTGTATCGACTGCAATATAAACGCATCTGCGTAAATATGCTACGCTCAGAGCTATAGTGACGTAGAATACAAAGTGAATAAGACTGCATAAGGCTGGCCCACACTAAAAGATTCAAATCTTAACAGATGTTGAAAATGTGAGAGACCCCACACATGACATGTTATGTTAAATTTAACTGTTTTGCTCCTATAGTGTACCACACATACCACACACTAACAGATTCATTCATGAATAACAAGAGTCTCAACTAAAAAAAAACGGAAATCTCGCAAAATATCCCAAAAAAGTCAAACGTGACTTTAGTGTGAACAAACATGGCGGACGACGGGCAGGAAGAATTAGCGATGTTAGTTTTTGCACAACTTTGTACTGAAAATTCCCGAAAGATGAATGGATGAAGTCATGGAGACACGTTAAATAAACACTCACGTTGTTGCCACAAATTATCACATTGGTCCTTCATTTCTGAGTCCATCTTACAACTACTTTATGCTTTATTGCGTTTTGCATTAGCTCCTGCATTAGCCACAGCAGCAATGACGGTGGTTGTCCTTCCATTTCAGTCAGCTTGGTTCTCTATTGGCTATCGTTCTCTCCAACGTGACTGCGCCATCGTCTGTCCTCGGGGTTCCCCACACACAACAGGATATCCAATCATAAATATTGAACACGTTTAGTATTTACGATTTGAAATCAGTGCGGCCAGGATGGACTACCGAGCTGATCAACACTAACGTACCTCGCACCACAGGAATATCTGAAAAGATAATCTTTAGAACAATCAAAAAATTGGGGTCTAGCTGACGATTGTTGGGAGGGGGGAATCGGCTTGATTCTGGTGTAGTGTGTACCCTGAATTATGGTGGGTGGGAGAGGAGGTGGATGGGTCAAACAAACACGACCGGTGTTTGTGTCCCAAAGTGTTGTTGTTGACGTGTTTTCCGTACCTCTGTTACGTTGTTTCTGTACGTATTTTACTTAGTTTACGTACTTATTTTAAGCCCAACCATGATTTTTTT